>JAYEVH010000064.1:0-178520 GCA_036346255.1 Ampelocalamus luodianensis
TTGATATCGTGGCACGTGGCTTTCCACGGCAAATTCTCATGGTAGGGTGATATTCTTATTATCTTGTTCGCGACGCGTCGCACTCGCATCGTGGCACGTGGCCTACCACAGTCTGGGATCGCGACACGTGACTTTCCACGGTAAAATCTCACGGTAGGGGTGTCATTTTTGCTATTTTATTCGTAGACAAAGGGGGTTAGCTTTGCTATTTTATTTCAAAAACATACCATTTTAGCCAAAACGTCATCCAACATTCTCCCCTTTGTTGGTCTCAAACAACTCTGACAGCTTCGATGTCACTGTATAGTATAGCCAGAGTCTCATAGCTTCGTAGTGGCTCCTTTGGGAATACCAACCACGAGGAGTCCGGAGGCCAAGGGTGAAACAAGACATTAGAGCATCTTTAGTGTATTGAACCGACGTTGATTCAAAGAGATACCACGTAAGCATTCAAGGATCTGAGCTTGTTTTTCTCCAATGTATTGATCTGATTCCTACTAATAACTGGGACCCACGTTATATTAAAAAAACCACAAAAAAATATCCTCTCTCTCTTTCATAACTGGGTTTTTAATGTTTTGAATCGACTCTTAAGTAGAGTTCGATTCTAGAAACTTTTTTGTTGGAATCGACCATTCAAATGTATTGAATCGATTCAATGCCTTCTCTTTCCTCCTTTGAACTGGCTAAAACACAACATTTCAAATGGTCTTACATCCCTCCCAGATTTAGCAAGGGATTTTGAAAGCATCTAGGCCCCTAAAAATAGTTTTGGTAATTAATGTCAACAATGTATTAAGAGATTAACATGTGTGCTAAGATGTTTAAAGATTTAGTCCCGGAGTTTGAATGATTACATGGATATGACAATGCAAAGATGATAAAAGATCGACATGGCTCAAGGAAAAGGTATCACGTAGCCTAAGGACCCTTTTATAGTTTTTACCGGTCTCGGTGTTCGGAGAAAAGATTGGATTTATAGGTTAGACGTCGTACTATTAAGAGGGATCAATGCTAGTAGCTTGAGGATCTATTTATGTGCCATCTTGATCAACTAGAAGTCATGCATTATATTTGTTTTGCTTCTGAAAAATTATTCAGAAAAATTGGTATGACCGCAAGTGATAAGCGGTATTACTACAGATCGGTAGTACCGAAATCTAGTTGGCAGTATATATTTTCTAGAGAGCATGTTTTTGAAAGTTTTTATTGAAATCCCAAAATTGGTATGATCGCAAGTGATAAGAGGTATTACCGCAGGTCGGTAGTACCGAAATCTAGTTGACGGTATGTATTTTCCAGTGAACATGTTTTTGGGAGTTTATCTTGAATTCTAAAAATGGTATGACCGTATTTCTTGAGCAGTACTATCGTAAGTCGGTAGTATCGGTTTTTTCATGGTAGTACGTTATTTCTAGAGAGGGTGTTTTTCTTGTAATTTTGATTATCTGAAAATCGGTAGCTCCGTTCTAGCCGAGCGGTATTACCACTGTACGGTAGTACCAATTTAGTGCTGACGGTAGTACCATAATTTTTTCGTAACGGCTAGTTCAGAGCATTAAATGCAATTGTTCTGACCGTTGATCACGCTATGCGGTAGTACCGGGTTTGAACGGCGGTATCTAGCAATTTACTTGTGTAGTTTTGCTTAGCTAGAATTGTATCTAGTATTAACATAAACTTATAATTATCTTAAAAAAAGTAGTTCTTTCGTTGTATTTGTGTTAGGAAGCTTTGTTAAGACAATCAAGATTAAAATTGTTAATTATTTAAAAAGTTTTAAAAACCTTCTATTCACTCCCTCTAGTCGGTTATCTTTGATCCTACAAATAGCTTGGTCACTCTAATTTAGACTTAACTGTCTAGGAGAGAAAGGATGTCTAGTGAGGGTATGTCAATAGGCAAAGTACCTTTATTTGATGGATCAAATTATGCTTATTAGAAAATTAGAATACATATTTATTTAAAGGCCATGAGTCCAATCATATGGAGAATTGTTAGTGAGGATTTCGTTATGGGACTTGATCCTACACACCCCATGGATCTCAAGAACAAACTCCCACCTCAATGCTCAAGTGATGAACGCTTCTTTGGATATTTGAGCGGATGAGTTCAATCGAGTGAGCAACCTTAAAACCGCTCATGAGATATGAACTACGCCTCAAAAATTCACGAGGCACATCCACGGTCAAAGAAGCCAAATTGTATAGACTTGGATCAAATATGAAATATTTACAATATTGCCTTGTGAAAATATCACCGAGATATATTCTCGCCTTAACGACATTGTAAATGAGCTCAAAGGTCTAGGCACTAACCTTCTTGATGTTGATATTGTGCGAAAGATGCTTAGGGCTCTACCGAACAAATCGAGACATTGGTGACGCTATTTCAACTCTCCCGAGTTGCTAAGAATGATGCCAACCGTCTCTTGGGCAACCTCATCACAAATGAGTTGTACAAGAAGGACAAGGAGAAGCTTTTGGAGCCATCCTCCTCTAAGAAGAAGATTACCTCTTTCAAGATGAAAGCGGAATCAAGTGATGAAGCGGAGGATGAAGAAGATGACTCCGAAGAGGAGTTTACTCTCCTTGTGAGGAGAATAAAGAAATTCATGAGAAAACACCCATATCGAAGCTTCAACTTTGACAAAAGCAAGAAAGGGCAATTCTCCAACGACAATAAGTGTTATAGCAATATTCGTTACTATGAGTGCAATGAGAAGGGACATATTGCTTCTCATTGCCCTAACAAGAATGACAAAGCCAAGTCATTAAAGAAGAAGGAGTACAACGATAAGAAGAAACTTTTCAAGAAACTTCATAAAGATGGCAAAAATGAAGCTCACATTGGAGAATGACATTTCGATGAAGAGTATTCGACTGACTCATGAAGAAGAGTCCTCAAAGAAGAGAGGACTTGTCGCATCGCCAAGAATAAAGAGTCATCACTCTTCTTCACTCCAACTTGCCTCATGGCAAAGGATTAGTGATAATGAACTTTCATATGATGAACTAATGAATATGCTAGAAGAATTAAATGAATACCTTGGAAAAGAGAAGTCAAAATTTAAAGTCTTGAAGAAAGAGTATATCTCTCTAAAAGACTCTTATGAGGAACTAAAAGAAGCTCATGACTCTTTCCTTTAAAAGGATATTGAAAAATATCATTCCAATGTTGGAATTACATATAATTTAATGAATGAGATGCCTAGAGTAGAAGTCATTTTAAATGTTATTTTATTGACTAGTACTTCTACTTCATGTGATGATTTATTATCCATGCTATGTTGCTCTAAAATTGATTCAAGTGCTAGTATGGCTAAAACATGTGACCCATTGCTCATTGTTGAAAATAATGAATTAAAAGAGCAAGTAACAAAATTGAGTAAGAGCTCGGAAAGATGCTTCAAGGGTAAAGCAACTATTGACAAGTTATTGAGTGAACAAAGGTGTCTATTCATTAAAGAAGGACTTGGGTTCATTCCCAAAAGGTAAGAAGTAAATTTACAAGCTGCAAGATTTGTAAAGAAAATGATAAATATTGCAATAAATTTCGTAATATAGGACGTTTACAAAATGATTGCTCAATTGCTAGAACTAAATCTTATGACATTTACGATTCATGTTACATGCTTAGAAAATCTAAAGATGGCAAAGTTGTAGCAAAATTTATTGGCACTTCAATTTTAGGCGCTAAAAAGAATGCCATTCGGGTGTCCAAAGCCTTGGTTACTAACTTCCAAGGACTCAAACAAATTTGGGTACCTAAAAGACCTTGATTCATATTTTGTAGGTGAACTACAAGAGTGGTGGAAAACATTGGGTGCTTGATAGCGGTTGCACCTAACACATGATTGATGATAGAAAAATATTCACCACATTCGAGAATATAAAAGGAAATGACAAGATCACTTTAGGTGACTATAGCAAAGGAAAGGTGATAAAATTGGATAAAATTACTATATCAAATGACCTTTTCATTTTCAATGTATCTTTAGTTGAATTGCTAAATTTTAATTTGATATCCGTTGCACAAATATGTGATCTTGGTTTAACTTGTTCTTTTTCTCAAGACGGTGTTCCTATTTTAAATGAAAAAGATAATTCTTTAGCTTTCAAAGGTTTTAGATTTGAAAATCTTTACTTAGTTGATTTTTCTTCAAATGGTTCATGCTTAAAAACTTATTCAATTACAAAAAAAAATTGGGTTGACTTTGGCATAGAAGGCTGGTGATGTTGAAATGATTTATCTTAAAAGTTTTCAAACATGACTTTGTTGTTGGCTTGAAAGATGTGAATTTTGATAAAAATAGTCTTTGTAGTGCTTGTCAAGCTGGGAAGCAAGTTACAAATTCTCGTTGTACCAAAAGTATCGTATCAACTTCTAGGCTATTGGAACTCTTACATATGGATTTTTTGGGCCAATAACCTATAAAAGCATCGGGGGTAATAGCTATTGTAATGTCATTGTGAATAATTACTCAAAATATACATAGGTATTCTTTCTAGATGACAAATGAAACCTCGGCATTTTCAGAAGTTTTGCAAAAAGGGCTCAAAATGAATTTGATTTCAAAATTAAGAAAATCCGTAGTGATAATGGTACCGAGTTCAAGAATACCAAAATTGAAGATTTTTATGATGAACTTGGTATAAAGCATGAAATTTCTACAACCTACAATCCGGAGCAAAATAGAGTTGTAGAAAGAAAAAAAATCGAACATTAATTGAAATTGCTAGGACAATATTTGATGAATATAACACTTCCGATAGCTTTTGGGCGGAAGCAATCAATACTGTTTGTCATACCATAAATCGTCTTTTGAAAAAGACTTCTTATGAACCCCTTGTTGGAAGAAAACCGAACATATCATACTTTGGTGTATTTTGTTGCAAATGTTATATTTTAAGAAAATGTGTTCATCTTTAAAAATTTGCAAGTCGATGCGATGTTGGTTTCTCACTTGGATATTCTTCAAATAGCAAAGCTTATCGTGTCTTCAACAAGAACTCCGAATTGGTTGAAGAAAAACATGATGTTCAATTTGATGAAACTAACGACTCTCAAGAAGAGCAAGGAATTTGGATGATGTAGATAATGAAGTATTAAGACAAGCTATGAAAATATGCAAATTGGAGATATCATGCCAAAAGAAGATCCAATTGACCCATCATCTTCCACTCAAGTTGAACCTCCCACCTCTTCAATGTCAAGTGAAATTCAAGTTGATGAAGAGTACAATAAGGAAGATGAACAACCATCAAATCTACCATCAAAAATTCATAACGCAATTGCCAAAGATCATCCAATAGACCAAATATAGGATGATATGAGAAAGAGTGTTCAAACTCGATCTCGTGTTGCTTCTTTTTGTGAATATTACCTTTGTCTCTTCTCTTGAGCCAAAACATGTAGATGAAGCACTCAATGATCCGGATTGGGTAAATGCAATGCATGAAAAACTCAATAACTTCACCCGGAATGATATTTGGATATTGGTAGATAGACCCAAAGAACATAACATAATTAGTACAAAATGAGTTTTTAGAAACAAGCAAGATGAAAGTGGAATGGTTGTAAGAACCTTACTCACACATACACCGATGCACCATGAATGACCTATCTTAAACTTGTCTTCCATCACACGCCAGATGCTTCACTGAACCGTATAACTCTATCTCTTCTCGCCACAACAACTTTTCTGCTTCAACCTCCAACAACAAGCCCAATTCTTGATCGATCCCTCTCAACTACTACTCTTTCATATGCAATACTCTGTCACATAGTTATCTTTTATTTCTATCTAATTATTTCTTACCGTTGTGTAATGTTCCATTTCGTTAAATAAGTATTTAATAAATTAGAAAATGATTAATAACCTGAATTTAGGAGGAACCTAGCATGGCACTATAGCACGTGTTGCTACAGATGCAGCATCGCACATCGCTACATACTCATTTCCCTCCTTTGTTGTCCAAGAAGAAGGAGGGAGGGAGAAGAACCCTTCGGGTACCGCTGGCCAAGAAGAAGGAAGAGGGAGGAGAAGGAGAAGAGAAGGGAGAGGGATGACGTGGTGGTTCTTGTGTTTTCAGTGGATTCTTCAAGGGTAACCCACGATCTCGTTCGATTAATCGTGTAGTTTCACGATTTGACAATGTCGGTAATAGATCGGTTTCTGGCAGTCTGTATTGCTCGTCTATTTTGAGGATGTTAACTGCAAAATTTGATCTGACCATCTCCTAGAGATTTGAGGTCACGTCTTTAGATTTCAATAGAGTCTTGGATCTGGTCGTTTGGATGACCGGATCAGGAGATATTATTTCATAGCACCGCTGTTCTGTGGTTTTGTCATAGTTCTGACAGTCAATGTTAATCGGTCATTAGCAAATAGTTAATGAATTATCTAGAAGATCTCACCAAAGCGAAAATTCTAGGTATGTTCGTAAGGTTTTCAGAGAGCTAAAGATCTTAATTTTTGGATAAGTGTACTGAAAGATATGTTAGTTTTAGTCTCGCTGTCTAGAACCTCTGACTGGATTTAGCAGTTTTAGTAATCTGTTTGGTAGGGATAGAAGATGACAAAATCTGAAATCTCAGTAACTAGTTTTATGTGGATAATTTAGTAAGCTTTCAGAAGAATCAGAAAACACTATATTTGAATAAGTATACAAAAAGTTATGAATTTTAGAAGAAGACTATTCTGTTTTTGGACAGGTCGACGTCTATAGAAGTGGGTGTTTTGGGTTGTGCTAGGGAGCGTAGTTCGTCGTATACTTATTTCTACCAATGTCTTGTCAAGAAAGGTCCTCTTAGTGTGATTGTTATATTTATTCAGGTGGTTTGATTCCGGTGGCAGCGCCCTCTTTGCATCATCAAGCTTCACACGGTTAAGGCAAGTACAAATAGTGGTAGAATAATTAAGAGTGATTGTTCATGTTTGCTGGTATTATGTGGATATTGTCTACTCATGGATGCTAGAATGATGTATATGTCGCTGTTCATGAATGCTAAAAGAATGAGTATGCTCTTTATTCATGTATGTTGTTGTTAGCTAATACATGTTTATGTTGTATAAAAGAATTGATTTATATGCATCATGTTATCATCTTTGTGGCTTGGTCACGTGGTGACCAAGCATTGATTTTGAGATCCCCGTCATGTATTGGTGTAATACCCCACTTAACTAAATAAGTAATTAATGAATTAGAGATAGTAATCAAGAGCTAATTCTGAAGTTTTGAGAGTATTTTAGTCGGAAGAGGGAATTTACTCGAAATTTTTTAGTTTTGGGGTGAATCTTTGGAACCTAGCCTCCGCCCTGTGCTTTGTGCTTGAGGGCGGCCACGTGGGCCAGAGGGAGAAAACGCCCAAGATGGGCCAGCCCAACCAGCCCACCTCCTCTCTCAAACCCTAGCTCAAACTCTCATTTTCCTTCCCTAACCCTAGCACCACCAAACTTTTTCCCCGGTGACGAGGATTAAAACCTCTATGTATTATCTTTAATACATAAAAAGACCATACGCCTTCATGATCGTAACTCTCGAGGTGCACGACCACCGGGTCGAGGAATTCCAGAGGTTATGCAATGGATACTCGGTCGGGCGGAGGCTAGTGCCAAGCCTCCGACCGTGAGAGCCGTTCAAAGAGTATGAACTGATATCTCGAACTAACTCCAGGAATATTCCCTACCGTGTGAAGAATGGAACACGTGCGTAATCCATACCACACGACGTTATACACGGATAAACAACTACCTTGCGGTTGTTTATCTCACAGGACACATAACCGTCGAACGGTTGATCATTCAGCAACTATCATATGACTCCGACCAGCGACAACGCTTCATATTAGACGTCTTCTCCAGAAGTAACTGCCACCTCTTCAAAGGTTATTTAAAGAAGGAAGATGGAACGCTGGAGGTGGGGGATCAGATCATCAGAAGATAGAAAGAAAGAAGCATTGTCTTGTACTCTAAAAAGCAGTCCGTCATTCTGTCAGGATACACCCCTTGTAAAATCTCAGTTCATACTAATAAAGAGCAGTCCCATTGCAATCCCAAGATTTCCACGCCATTCTCTCTTTTTCCATTTATTGTAAGATCGCGACTTGATCGTCGATACCGCGCCGTCCGTCCGTGGAGCGCGCGTGGAATCTTGGAAGACTGGTGTTGTTTCATCGATTCTTTGTCCATTTCCCACTCGTAATCGCTCATGCGGTTATGTCGGAAGTTGGGACGAAGAGAATTGGTTCGACCGCGACTACGCCAACCTTAACATGGACGCATGCATGCGCGCCATGGAGGAAAATGGAGCATCTTCATCATTCTCCTCTTCCATCGGTCGCTTTGTTGCGTAAACAAGCGAAATCGATCGGATGGATGAGGATACACCATCGCGATCGGTGGTGTTTCAGAGAGACGCCCGACCGATTCAAAAGCCCAAGGACTCAGCAAGCCCGGACTCCGCGACCGGCAAGAAAGGTGAAGAAAACCCAACTCATCAACTCGAAGTCCAATATACTTTTGATGCGATCATGGTTGATAGATACTCACCGACGGCTTCTAGCAATTCAGAGCCAACCGACACTTGGTGACAAGATGTCGATGAAACCCACGGGTGATAAACGGATGGGGATAATAAGGCTCAAGATACGATCGCGATTCACGCATCAGCCGAGACCATTACAAGGACCTCGAGGTACTCGATCACCGATTATTCTCCATCGTGAAACTCTTGGTGAAAACTCGAAAGGCTCTCCATTGATTACGATGGAAGCTCATCGACGATAATCGTTGGAAACACGAGGTCAATGCGATCGAGATTCAAATCAAGATGTCGTACGGTCCTCCACACATTGCCTCGCCACCACATAATGATGGAGATGATACGAGCGGTCGGGCACCAAATGCCGAGGTCACAGAATCGTGGACGCCCATCAGTTAGTCGCTGATCTGCGCCTAGCCAATGCGGGAGATCGTGCAAGACCGATGGAGAAACAGAGAATTCGTGCCATCAAACACCTCTTTCGAAACTCCGTGTTTTGCATGACTTGTAGGTCAAGTATCGGAGATTATCCAGCGATCGTGCATGCGCCGCGAAGCATATCGAAACGAAGGCAACTACGAGTCGGACCATGACTTCATCTCAAAGATTCTTCCCGGCGAAAGCGGGCGTGGTCGTGTTGAGGGTCAACTAACACAAGGACCACTTCGACGCTCCACCAGCGGTCATGAGGGAAGAAGATTGTTTCAGAATCTTCACCTTCACCTCGCCAACAAGAGCAAACGCTGGACCTCATGATCTTGGTATCATCTTAACCGTGCAAGCGTCAAAGGCGTTCTCAAACGCGTACCACGACCGGATCGGATACGAGAAAATAAGCGATGCGGTCGTGAATCGTCCCCGATCGATTATAATCCAAAGCACCTTTTCAAAGAAGGCGCCGTGAGACAATCACAGGTTGTCGAGCTTTCTCTGTAGGGCTCCAAGCTGTGCGTTGGCCAAACAGGTTCCGACCTGCCAACCTGGATAAATTCAATGGGACCCAAAATCCTTTAGAATTTCTTCAGATTTATACCACCGCTACTCGATAGCGCGCGGCGATGAAAGTGTAATGGCTAATTATCTTCCCACGGTACTAGAAGGATCAGCCCGATCATGGTTGCTAAATTTACCTATCGGATCTATGTATACTTGGGAGCAGCTTTGCGATCTTCTAATTGCAAACTTTCAGGGTACGTACGATCGCCCTGGAAAGGAGGATGATCTCCACAGGATACGGCAAAAACCTAATGAAACTCTTCGACAATACATCAAGAGATTTAGCCAAGTTCGCAACTCGATTCCAGAGGTTGCAGAGTCTTCTGTTATCCAGGCTTTTAAAGCGGGATTAAGAAATCGAAGGTTTCACGGAGGATCTAGCAATTCATCCCCACGAACAACCATCGAACTCTTCGACATGGTCGACAAAGCACGCAAGCGGCTAGCGAAGCGGTCGAGTGGAACGGCCGTTGATCAAAAGACAAGATCCCCACCGTCCGGATAAGTCGAAAAGAAGCGAAGAAAGTCTCAAGAAGAAGAAACACGCGAGAACTAACAATAAGGAAGTTCGTTGTTCCTGATAAATTTCCTAAAGGAAGAAAAGATTACTCGGTCATAGCAAAGCAAAAGCTCACCAATGAGTATAAGAAAAGCAAAAATGGTGTCCTCTCCATAAACAAGCAGGACACGATTTACATAAGCTATCGCGCTTGGCGAAGAAATTGAATGATTATTATGCGAGTAAAGGTCCACTTCCTTCAATTCAAGAAATTGGGAAACAAGCTCCGAGAAAGGACAAGGATGGTGACGAGGAGATGGAGTATCAAGAACCTCAAAGATACCGTCGATGTAATTTTCGGGGATCTTCTTCATACGAATCCGCACGCCACCAAGGCCATGGAGCGAGAAGTCAACCTTGTCGAAACTCCGATCATCACCAAACCTTCAAGGTGGTCGGAGACAATAATCTCCTTTAGCAAAGAAGATTGCCCAATTCCTTCAACTCGACTGTAGGTTTCCAATTGTCGTTGAGCCTACTATTAATAAATCGCAAGGTTAATCGGGTTTTGATAGATGTGGGTAGTTCTTTAAATATTCTCTTTGCAAGCGCATTGGAAGATATGCGATTCCAAATTCTAAGGTAAAGCTCGTGAAATATGCCTTCCATGGTATAGTTCCGGATCTACCGCCAAGTCAATAGGCAATTATCCCTATTGGTTACGTTCGAAACCCGACAATTTCCGAATAGAAAAAGTTTTTCGATGTAGGAATTTTGAAACAAAGATATAATGCAATCCTTGGTCGTCCCAATTTAGCAAAATTCCCGTAGCTACGCATTACGGTTACGAGTTTGAAAATGTCGGGACAAAGGGTGTCATCACGGTCCGAGGTGATCGTAAAATCGCCACGCATGTGATCGAATGTTTGAATCGGTCGATGAGCTTCCACCGGAGGAACTAACACCGCTACCATGCGGTCAAACACTCAAGACCAAAGATAGCACCAAAGCCTTCCGACCGGATGAAAGAGGTACCACTGACGAAAGCGCTCGAGAGTGCCAAGATTCTCGGCCTGGGAAGGACTCAACCCCAAATAGGAAGAGTCGCTCGTCTCCTTCCTCCGAGCAAACCAGATGTATTCTTTGGCAGAATCCGACATGCCCGAGTTCCCGTGAGGTGATCGAGCATAGGCTAGCATTGCACTCGATAAAAGACCGATCAGCGAAGCTAAGGCGTTGCACCTGATCGGAAAATAGCAATCCGATGAGATTGACAAGCTACTCCAAGCTCGATTCATCCGTGAGGTCGACCACCCCGACTGGCTTGCCAATCCTGTAATGGTTAAAAAGGCCAATGGAAAATGGCGTATGTGTATCGACTTTACAGATTTAAATAAAGCTTGTCCAAAGGATGATTTTCCCCTTCCTCGCATTGATCAACTTGTAGACTCTACCTCCGGGTGTGAGTTATTAAGTTTTTAGATGCATATTCAGATACCACCAGTTAATATGAGTAAAGAAGATGAAGAGAAACTTCCTTCATCACTCCATTTGGTACCTCTTGTTATGTAAAGATGTCATTTGGTCTTAAAAATGCCGTGCGACGTTCCAAAGGTTGATGCAGAAAACTTTAGTACGGATAGGTCGGAATCTTGAAGCCTATGTTGATGACTTCGTCGTAAAAGTATCAACATTGGTGACCACATTCCGCACCTACAAGAGACTTTCAATAATTTAAGACGTCATAACCTTAAATTAAATCCGGAAAAGTGTGCGTCGAGTTTCATCCGAAAAGCGCTCGGGTTTCTAGTTTCGCTAGAGGCATTGAAGCAAATCCGGTGAAAATAACCGCTATCGATCGATCGTTCCCGACCACTAAAAAGGAAGTCGTAAGCTAACCGTTTGTATGGCGTCGTTAAGTCGTTTCATAGCACTGGTTAGGTGAAAAGGACTCCCATTCTTCAAGCTTCTCCGGAAACATGGAAGTTTCAATGGACTAAAGAGGCAAATGACGCTTTTGAGGAGCTTAAACGGTATCTTACTTAATCCTCCGGTCTTAGTCTCTCCAAGATTGGAAGAGACATTGCTAATTTACGTCCGCAACGCCACGCATTAAGCGGTGTATTGGTCGTAGAACGTGATCGTATCCAACGACCAATATATTACGTAGTTAAGTCTTGCATGGACCAAAAGAACGATATCCACAGATACGTAAATTGCTCTATGGTCTCCTTATGACTTCAAGGAAACTTAGACATTATTTTCGTGCCCATAAAGTGGTCGATTTCACCGGATATCCGCTGGTCAAGTCCTAGGTAACGAGGAGTCATCAGACGAATAGCGAAATGGGCGGTTGAGCTTGGGGCGTTTGACCTCCATTTTGTCCCTAGAACAGCGATTAAGTCTCGAGCAATAGCGAATTCATTGCCGAATGGACAAACCCGAACCTCCCAAGAACCCGAGTACGAGTTTCACGACCGGTGGACAATGTACTTTGATGGTTCCTTGATGCTTCAAGGCTCGGGGTGGGGTCGTTTGATTTCCCCTCATCGCGAACAACTTAAATACGCCATTCGGCTTAAACTTTCTGCTACAAATAATGCGAGAATACGAAGGTTTGTTGGCGGGACTTCGAGCACTCGTTCGCTCGGATTCGCAGATTGCTAGTGAAAGGTGATTCTCAACTAGTAGCGAATCAAGTAGGAAAGAGTATAAATGCTCTAGTACCAAGATGTCATCATATCGGCGGAAGTACGAAACTTGAAAAGCATTTCTTCGGTTTTCGGATCCAACACATTCCTAGAAAGGAAAACTTTCGCGCGATCGGTTGGCGGATGGTTTCCACACGACATCCGTCTCCGCCGAGTTTTCTCGAGAAACTTCGATTCACCCTCGGTAGTTGAGCCTCCGAGGACATAGATGTTAGCAAGGAGGTTGCACACCTTGATTACGCAAACATGGATGCTCCACAGTCGATGATGGTTGGCGCCATCACGATCACAGTAGAGATTGGATGACATCGATCTACAATTATCTTCAAAGATGACATAATTCCGTAAGATGATGTAGAGGTGATCGTATGCACGAAGAGCCAAATCATACACTCTAATTGAACGTACCTTATATAGCGAGGATCTCACGGAGTGTTGATGAGATGCATATCTCAATCGGATGGCATTAAATTGCTAACCAAATTCATGAAGGAGTTCAGTGGAGCTCATCATTCCTCTGTAACTGGTCGGTAAAGCCTTTAGGCAAGGATACTCTCGCCAATCGCCCTTCATGATGCAAAAGAGCTCATGACGAGCGCGATAATGTCGGCTTTCATAGTCGATAAGTACATCACCGTCTCAAGCTTTGCAAACAATCCTCTTTCTTGGCCTTTGCAACTGGGACTGGACATTCGGGACCTTTCCCAAAGGCACCGGGGCTTTGATTTCTGTTCGTCATGATTGACACGCTCACTAAGTGGATCGGCCGAGCCGGTTGTAAAACTACAATCAAGCCGCCAAGAGGTTCTTAACAAAAGCGTGATTACGGTTTGGTGTACCCATCGTATAATCATCGATAACGGTGCCTCAGCTTCTCAAGCAGCAATTTTCGGAATTCGTGGAAAACTAGGTGTCAAGATACATTTCGCTTTTGCTCATCCACGAGCAATGGAGCGATTGAGCGAGCCAATGGTATCATAATGCAAGGGATCAAACGACGAGTGTTCGACCAGTTACTTCAACGGTCAGGAGCTTGGGTTCGAGAACTTCCCTCTGTATTATGGGTTGTTCGTACCACAACTAGTCGTGCGACCGGGGAAACACCATTCTTTTTAGTTTACGGGGCTGAGGCTATGCTTCCTCCAGAACTAAAAATTGGTTCTGCTCGAGCTGATTACTTTTCTGAAAGTGATCAGTCTGAACGACGACTTGACGACATCAATTTCCTTGAAGAAAGACGAAATCAAGCCTTGATACGATCAAGAATCTACCAACAAGCCATGCGTCAGTATCACAAATCGAAGGTACAACCTCGCAGCCTAGCTGTAGGTGATCTGGTTCTCAGAAAAATCCAGAACCAAGCAAATCGCAATAAACTTTCACCTAAATGGGAAGGTCCATACACTGTGGTCGAAGTAACCCGACCAGGATCGGTACGGTTAGCTATGTCAGATGGGCAGGTTTTATCTAATTCTTGGAATATTGATCAATTGTGTAAGTTCTATGTTTAATTTCATGTATTTCATTTTTATTCATTTTTCTTCAATAAAGATGCTTTTCCTTAAAAATGATAAGTATGGTTGTTTATACTTATTATTTGTTGCATCCGGTCGTATGCCATTCCGATATCGTTGGTTGGTGGAGAAGACTCTCATTCTCTCCGATATTCCTTCTTTGGGATCTCCACTACTCATGGTTGTTGACTTAAATGTCACTAATCACATTGGTTTTAGCCGTGATCATTGCTTCAATGATACACTCACGAATCGACATTCTTTTCTTAAAGAGTCATACGAGTATAAGGAGCACCAACTCGCACGATTTACTTGGCTTTCGTTTCTTGAAATTGAAGATTGTTATTTTATTTCAACATTCATGCTCTAATCAAGTTTGGCTCTTGGTCGGGACACGTAAAGCCTCCGGTCGAAGTCTCCTCTCTGACGTGGTCCCGCCTTGCTGGAAGGAGCTTCTAGTGACGGTCCTTTTCCTACGATCCTCGCCGCCGATCGGATTTGAGAATGAGCACGTTTGCGAAATATTTTACAAATCTTGATTCTTAAGATTCGATACGACCAGATCCGAATATTTCCTAAACAACGGTACTTATCTCTTCATTTCATTTCTTGCATACATTCTTAATGCATATCTTCTTATAAGCAAGATCTAGTCTTTGTTATGTCTTCGACTACAAGTGGTATTCCATAGTACTGATAATGGGCAAAATCTAGACTAGCGAAGTCGTCGATTGGTTCCACCACATGATTTCCTAGTATTTCCGAGATCATTGTCATACACATTATCAAGACTTTACCATGGTCATCGTTATTACTCAATTACAGTCATCTGCTTTCTTTTAGTAACGCTCATCTACTAACATAAGCAATGGGGCTAGGAGATATATGAGTATTTAACAACATTAATAAGACAAAGCAGATCTTCTTTAATAAAAGGTAAGTTTTCATTTTACATAGTCTAAAGTTACATTCATTTACATGTTGAGACCACCAGACTGGTCGCTATGTGATGGAGATCCGACTTCCATTTCTTCTGCAACTTTCTCTCCGAGAGGTCTTACTTCCTCGAGAAGTTTTGTTGCTTCACTTTGAGCGAAATAAGTCCTCTTCCACGGCTTTAAGACTAACAGAGGGTCGGAAGCCTTTAATTTTGCTAAAGCAACACTAACTCCAGTTACAATAGCTTCCTGCATTGTCTGGGTATGGTTTTCCTTCATAGTCTTGAGCAGGCCTTTCAGATCTTCCAAAAGTTGACCAAAGTAGATCATCTTTTCCGTTGGATCTCTTAATGAAGGCAAGCTTGATCCTAATCCCATATCAAAGATCATTTTGTTAAGGACCGTGATCTTCTCATCAAGGCCAAATACAAGGGCTACCTTTTGGCCACGCTCAAAATCGAGGGTCTTCTCCGCTCGTTCAAGTGCTTTAGTTTTTTCTGCACGAGTAGATAAAGAAGAAAGAGGTTAATATACTCTTTTAGAATAAGAGAGTACTGGTTAAGTCTACGACCAGAAACCTTTGATTTTCTGCTCACAGGAGTCGAAAACTTCTTTTTGCCTGGTCATTGCATGCTCAATTGACCGGTCTTTATTTTGGTTCTCTTCTTTAAGTTTTATTATCATGGCTTCCTTAGCCGCGACCTCTTCTTTAATTTTTTCTAAATCTGTCAAAGATGATAGAAAGAATTAAGTTAAGGAGAAGGATGGATAGATAAAACACAGGAAGATAAACAAAAAGAGAAAAGTTCTTACTTTTCAATTCGGAGTGCTTTTGCTCCAAATTAGATTATTTGGTCATCCTCACCACAAAGATAATTCTCGACTGTGCTACAAAAACACATACTTTGTAAGTTTTCAAAGGAACTTCAAAAGATTAACACGGTCGTGGAGTACTAACCTTGATTACCACATCGTTATAATCAGCAAAAATCAAATTTGGATCCATCTGAATTTGACGATCCGATATCTTCCCCCAGGCTTCGTCAAGTTCCTTATCCTCGATAAATCGGGGACAAAAAGGGAACTTGTTAGCCTGAGGAACATTCTCAGTAGGAGGTGGAACTTGTTGGGCATCTCTGGGGATGACTACCTCCGGAGATGGCGTCAGAATCACTAAAGGATCTGAACAGTTTCTGCAGCTGGAGCCTGCTCGCGGGCTTTTGTAGTCATATTGTCCAATACAGCCTCTTTCGGAGGGACATTCCGTTCAGCAGTCTCCACGACCACCTCTTCCATAGGAACTTTTTCCTGAGGGGTGTTCTGGTCGGAAACGACCACAACACCAGAAGATCTGTAAGAAAAAAGAGATAAGGAAGATCAGGATCTCAATACTCAAAATACATCTAGGGTATGTTTAAATACGATCTCTTCATTTTAAACTTACCTTGTTGATTTTTTGAGTTTAAGCTTGTAACGCATCGAATTAAAATCCGTTGCGCTGGCCTTCCTCTTCTTTTCAATTGATTTCACTGGTTTTAAACCAGTAGGGGAAATCACTTCCTGCACATCCACTGATCGGAAATCGGAAGCAATATCTGCGACCAGTTGGTCGAGGATAAGATCTCGACTCGGATCGTGAGGTGTAGACCGTCGACCTCCAAAATAACGGCTTCATCACCATCGGAGGGTTCTCGGCAATTTTCTTTGGAAGATACAACGACCGCCTAAATACATCATCAAAGATAGTTAGGCAATGAAAGTTTATTATGTATAAAATATTGTTTTGTTTGGTTACCAACCTCGGGAAGGTGATACTCGTGCGGTCGTAGGGTGATCGTATCATTAATTGGCTCACATCTTTGGTAGCCTCATTGATCTTCAACCCGACCGACTATACATCAAAGAGTATTTTCGAGAATTCCAACCAAAAATAATATAAATGACAGTCTAACATAGTTAATAATCTCACCTTAAGTCTTTCGATCCTCTCTTCAGCAGAGACAACTGCTAGAATACGAGGAAAGCTAGCCTTATCACCAAAGCTCTCCGGCGCAGATCATTTTGATCCGGTTTCTAATCTCCTCAGAAGATAGAGCTGTAAGGATAAAATATAGAGAGACTTAAGAGTACAAAAGTAATTAACTAAGCATAGGCAAAATGGTCGGAAATCCTCATGGCTTACCTTCCTTTGAATCTCGGTCAAATCATCACGCCAATATACCGAGCATCCGTACGCACGGCTTTCAAAGGATTAACCCGGCGCGTAGTAAAATCCTTTACTACATGCCAAGATGTCAAACCCTTGACACTAAGAAGCTTAATAGCTTTGGCCCATCTCTTTACCTTTCCCTCCGGCTTAATGGAGGAGCGCCATCTCGGGTTCTCGACCTCCTTCTTGCCAAAATAATAAAGGCTGTCTCCCTTCGTGAGCGTCATATAGAACCAGCTTTTCTTCCACGACGACCACGAAGATTTTGAGTACATGGAGATGTACTCATCGACTTTTCCATCATGGAGACGCAGTGCACTCTCCAAAGGCCCCGATTGTTTTTCCGGACCGTCATCCCGTAGTAATACCGAAGCAGATCCAGATCTGCTGAATCCCTGTGCGCTTCGCAGAGGTAGACGAAAATGCTGAGATTTGCGATAGCATTGGGAGCAAGATTCACCAATTCAACTCCATAATACTCCAGAACTCTGGGAAGGAAAGAGTGAATTGGTAGCCTAAATCCGCATTCTATATATGCAAGAAAAATTGGGATTTCTCCATCTTCGCGCCGGGAATGCTCTCAGATTGATGATCTCCAGGAGATCAAGCTCTTGCTAGGAAGCATCCCGATCTTCTCCAGGTTCTCCAATTTCTTCTCACTCAAATCAGATACCGACCAGTTAGTGATTTGGTCCGACATGGTCGAGATTTTTTGAGTGGAGAAAGAAGGAGGTCGGAGAAGTCTTTTACTCGGTAATGAAGAAGGAAAGTATGAAGTAAAAAAAAACCCTAATCCTACCAAGGGGTTTTATAGACTTCAGAATTTCTAACCACAGTCAGGAGTTACCAAAAAAAAAGGTCCAATGGACATATAAACTCTTCGATTCCCAAGGCAAGTTCTGAACTTTAAAATGAATGTAAACCGCTCCAAGAATTATTACATTTAAAAAAGTGTCAAACCCGATACGACTTCATCTAAGAATTGTGTTCACATGACCTATTCATTTAAAGTTCGGAGGCTAGCTGACGAGGATTAAAACCTCTATGTATTATCTTTAATACATAAAAAGACCATACGTCTTCATGGTCGTAACTCCTGAGGTGCACGACCTCACTGGTCGTAGGAATTCCAGAGGTTACGCAATGGATACCCTGGTCGGGCGGAGGCTAGTGCCAAGCCTCCACCGTGAGAGTCGTCGCAAAGAGTATGAACCGATATCCGAACTAACTCTAGGAATATTCCCTACCGTGTGAAAAATGGAACACGTGCGTAATCCATACCACACGACGTTATACACGGATAAACAACTACCTTGTGGTTGTTTATCTCACAGGACACATAACCGCCGAACGGTTGATCATTCAAGAACTATCATATGACTCGACCAATGACAACGCTTCATATTAGACGCCTTCTCCGTAGTAATCGCCACCTCTTCAAAGGTTATTTAAAGAAGGAAGATGGAATCACCGGAGGGGGTCGATCATCGTAAGATAGAAAGAAAGAAGCATTGTCTTGTACTCTAAAAGCATCCATCATTCAATCACAGATACACCCCTTGTAAAATCTCAGTTCATACTAATAAAGAGCAGTCCCATTGCAATCCCAAGATTTCCCACGTTATTCTCTCTTTTTTCCATTTATTGTAAGATCGGCGACTTGATCGTCGACACCTGGTCCAACCTGCTGGCCGCCACCCTCCCTTGCTTCCCTCTTGCGCCTCCACCACCCCTTCCTCTCCCAAACCGAAATCCCTACTCCCCCACTCCATCCACGGTTGCCTTTGAAGCTCCTTGCTGCAGCAGCTGGCCTTTGAGGGGAGGAAGCTGACCATTTCGGCCAAGGGAAGGAGAGGAAGAGCAAGGGAGAGGAAGAGGGGAGGAAGGAGGAGAATAGGTGGGGGGAACCAGCAAGTTCTTGAGGATCTTCAAGGGGTAATGAGTGGTTTTCTTGCTGGTTAGATTGTTTTAGTTGCTTAAGTCTTGCTTTGATTAGGGTTCTTCAGCCTGATGTGTTAGATTCAGTTTTCTGTCCATTCGTGTGCGCCTGTTTGGTGGTTGATCCATTCCGAATCTGAGGATCTAGTCTCCTAGAGAGTTGTAGATTATGTTTTCAGCTTTCAATGGGTTCCAAGTTCACTAATTGCCGATTTACGGTCTAAGAGTTATGGTCTTTTTCGTTGCTGCTGTCCAGGAATCTGTCAAAACGTAGCAGAAATATTAACGGTTAGATTTAAATTTGTTAAGGGCCGATTCAGGGCTGTCCACCTGAACGAATATTGTAGCTTACCGTCTTAGATTTCGGGATTGATAAAGAGCACCCCATTTGGATTTGTAGAACAAAATCTATGCACGTTTTAAGTTGACTGTCTAGAATCCTGACGAGAATGAAATGTCAAATTGCCTCTTAGTATATGATCAAGTTAATAGCAGATTCAAGGCTTTCACTCAACTAGGTTGTTGTAGATAATCTTGTTAGCTTTCAAACAAGCATGAGATCACCTCTTCTGAGTTTTGAGCAAAAGTTATGTTACTTTTACTGCTGCTGTCCGATAAGGTTCCTGCTAGAATGTAGTTTAATTTGAGTAACGTGTACAATTAAGTGTTGGGGTTGGGGTATGTGTTAGGAGCGATGCGAGTAGTGTCTTGACATCGTGGTTCTTATTGAGTAATCTAATGGTGTAGGAGGTGAGGCTCCGGGGTTAGCGGCATCGTCGTTGCCTCATAACGCATCGCAACGCTAAAGGCAAGTACACTGACATTTGTATGACTTGTGTATGTTGGATGCTTGATGTTCGCATTGTGTTTTCATTTGATACGTGAGAAGTTCCGATGATTATGTTCCTTTCGTATGTGAAATTCATATGTTCGGACATGATGCTAGTTATTATTCATAAGTACATCGACAAGTATATTTTGTGAATACTGGATGCCTGTTGTCCATGTTGTAGTTTCATTTGATATGTGACAAGCTTCAATGATATGTTCTTTTCATACGTGTGGAGATGATGTTAGTCATAGTACATGCGTTCATTTATGCATCCATGTTCATGTTCCGTCCACGGGAGTGGAGCTTATGTTCTTTTCATACGTGTGGAGATGATGTTAGTTATAGTACATGAGTTCATTCATGCATCCATGTTCATGTTCCGTCCACGGGAGTGGAGCTCCACGGGAGTAGAGTCTAAAGTCTCATCAATTCCAGTATGGACATGTGAAGTCCCGCCATTCCAATGTGGGCAGTTTTGGACGCCCATATGAAACGTTCTTTGTACGGTATTTTGGATCCCCGTATTTCGTTAAATAGGGCTTAAGTGAACACCGACGGGTGTATCACTAGCTATACCGGTATAAGCAGGAGTGCAGTCCATTCAATTCAGAAGATCCTTTCATTCCATTCATTCATTAAGCATCCAGTGTTATGTTCATATTCTTTAACGTTGTGGTCTTGTTCATCTTTGTTGTATGTTTATTTATCCATTGTACTTGCTGAGTCTCGGACTCACTCTTGCTTTGTTTGTTTTTTTAGGTGATCGTTGAGGATGCTTTTATTGGGAGGGAGTAGACACGCACTACCACTCATTCACCATATTTCAGTTTCAATATTAAGATTTGATTCTACCTTTCATTTGTTTAGTGATGAACTGTAATAAATAAAGTTAAATGTGGTTGATGACTTCCTCTAGGTTATGGATGGTTATTTCTACCTGTGAGACTTGGTCATTTCTTTTGATATACTTATATGGTTCAGACATTGTCATCATTCTCTCGTATTGTGGTCTTATGTTAAATTCTTTAGGTAACATTTTGGCTTCCGAGTAGCCAGAGTGTTACAATTGGACGGGCTTGTGGTCCCCACACTTGTGGAGTGTAGGCATATGGTCCCTGTGCTAGAAGGCACATGCCTAGGTATGCATCGATGGATGCATACTCCGTATTATCGGTATATGCAAAGAGAAAAGAAAAGTTGCATTTGAGCATTTGCATTGCATGCGCATGTGAATTGGTTGAGTATGGAGAGTTGTGGTTGGATGAGGATGACATAGCTGTGTATGTTTTTGTCTCGCTAATTTGTACTTTCTTTGAGTCTTGGACTCACTCTGCTATTGTTTGTTTTCTTATGTACCCCTTACGAGAACGACATGCATAGGAGGGAATAGTCATAAGTTTGGGTGCACACTGCCGTGAACAATTTAAATTTGGTTAAACTTGGAACATGCTTTAATAATTGAGCAAACTGCTTGAAGGATTCTCTATTGGTTATTTCTTATACATTGGATGTTTTGTAATAGAGTTGTTTAGCATGTCATAGCTGCCTTTATGTTTACATTATAGATTTGATGATTGGATTATTGCTTATTGTTATAAATAGCTGTGCGAACCTCCGGTATGGTTAACTATACAAAGGAGGTTCTGCCAAAATAGATGTCTTAGTTTTAATTGTTACTCGGTTATTTTAGTAGCATTCCAGGCTCTTGTTGGGCTGGGGTGTTACACATTGATCGTTGCGAAATCAATAAACATAGACGTGCAACCATCACAAATCCCTGTTAGGGACACTCGTCATGCTCTCTCCGGTGATCCCGAACCTATTCCCTATGACTACGTCATTTCTACTCCGAGCTCTTTTGCTCCTCTACTTATGTATGCCCGTGCTTCTATTCGTATAGATGCATCATGTATATACACATGCATGATGTTATACGAGCTCGATGTCCTCTTCTCTCGTGTAGATCGCTCCTCTTCTTCGACGCTGGCCAACTCAAAGTTGTGGTTTCCTCACTAACCGCGACGACCTCACATCTTCACTGATACTGATATATCTGTTTTAGTCATTGTTTAACGATACGGAGAATCTTCTCGCCATCGTCAGTGATGTCGTGATCCTCACCAGTGATGGCACGCTTCTAGCTATCCAACACTCTCATATCGTCCATAGCTCGTTTTTAATGCAAATTTTCATCTCCTCTCTGTCAAGCCTTCCCCATCATTGAGCTTTTTTGGCCACTGACTTCATCATCAACGTCGATGCTCACAACTCATTGTCGTGGCCCTTGACTTCTTTGATTCAAGCCTTTCTCTTAAATGGCTCTAGTGAGCAACGTGGCATTATCCTCGTAGAACGGCTAAGGCAAGCAGTGCGATATTGTCCTCATCGTCGTCGTCGCCGCCTTGTCTCTTTGCTTTCCCGTGAGCAAATGCCTTCTTGCAGGACAGATTGATAACATTGCACCCTTTCGTGGTCTCCTCAGATACCCTTGGTGTTATCCTCGTTATAACATTTATTTTTATTTAGAAATTTAGTTTTTTTATATTGAAGTTCGTATACAAATCAAATTCATAATTTTATTTAATTTATTCCAAATTTTTGTCATTAAAGGGTTTTACTTTGGAATTCATATCAAAATCAAATTGTAATTTTTTATTTATTTTTATTCCTAATTTTAATTATTTTTTATTTGAATTCGTATACAAATCCAATTATTAATATTCTTTAATTTTCTTCAAAATTACAGTTGTTCAGGGACTTTACATTGGAATTAGTAGCAAAATCAAATTGCTAATTTTTAAAACTTTTATTCAAAATTTTAGTTATTTTTTATTGGGTTAATATAAAAATCAAATTGTTAATTTTATTTAATTTATTCTGAATTTTAGTTATTTAGGGTTTTTTAACTTGGGAATTCATATGGAAACCAAATTGTGATTTTTCTTTTATTTTTATTCCGAATTTCTATTATTGTTTGTTGGAATTCGTATACAAATCTATTTTTTCTTTAATTTTTATTTTGAATTATAGTTATTCAGGGACTTTACTTTGAATTTTGTATCAAAATCAAATTGCTAATTTTATTCTATTCTTATTCCAAATTCCAATTTTTTTTATTCTTACACAAATCTAATTGCTAATTTTTGTCTAATTTTTATTCCAAATTATATTTATTTAGAGATTTTAATTAGGAATTCATATGAAAATCAAATTACTAACTTTATTTTATTTTGTATTCCGAATTTCTATTATGTATGGATTGTACTTAGAATAAACTCTTTCTTTTAATCAAGACCGTTAGAATCCAGATCCATCACGATCAACGGTGTAGATCTCTCTTTTTTCCACTGATTAATGTGGGATTTTCTAACCCTTGAGGGCGAACATGGTGACTTCTTTTGCATAACTATCAAGGTGGCCAGTGCATTTGCGCGGCTAGATTTGTTCTCAAAGTTTATAATACCAGATAATATAATTTAGATGCTTTAGAATATGTTCACGTATCTTAGAGGTTATTTAGATTTTTAAGACATCATAAATATTGGGAAATGACAATAGAAGCTTGAAGGAAAATATAACTTAAGGAACGTAATTGAAGTATGAGTTTTGATGGAAGAAAACCATTGAGCATAATAATATGTTGGAGTTCTTAGAAACATAATCACTTTCCATCGTGCATGGATCATGTAGCTCCATACTACTTTTTCTCCTCCATTAGTTACTCTTTTTCAAATTGTATGTATGCACATGTACATCTATTTAATCTCAAGTAATATGTTGATTATGTATGCATCAAATTATCTTATTAGTTTACATGATATTAGAGTACCTTGTTCACACATACAACGATGCACCATAGGCGACCTACCTTAAACTTATATTCCCTCACACGTCAGCTGCCCCACTAAACTGTGTGTCTTATATCTCTTCTCGCTGCCACAACTTTTCTGCTTCAACCTCCAATAGCAAGTCCAATTTTTTATCGACCCCTCTCAGTTGCTACCCCTTCCAATATAATACTCTACCACATAGTTATCTTCTACTTCTCTCTAATTATTGTTTAATATTGACTATTGCAACATCAACACGTATACATGTGTAACTGTCTCCAATCCCTGCCAGGGACACTTGTTGTGCTCTCTCTGGTGGCCCCGAGTTTATTTCTTACAGCCACGCCATCGCTACTCGGAGTTCTTTGCCCGTCTGCTTCTATACGCATTTGCTTCTATTCGTACGGATGCATGATGTTATGTGTTATCGATGTCCTCTTCTTCTGTGTCGGTTGCTACTCTTCTTCGACGTTGGCCAAATCAATGTTGTGGATTTCTCACTAACAACAGTGACTTCCCATCTTCACTTATGTCGGCGTGTCTGCTTTAGTCGCAATTGCAAGTTTTCAATTTTTTGTTCAAATTTTATTTCGAATTATATTTATTTTTATATTTGACTTAGGAGTCATGTGGGAATCAAATTGTTTATTTTATTTTATTTTATATTCCAGATTTCAGTTATTTCCACATTGTATTTGACATTAACTCTTTCTTTAACCTGAACCGTTATAATATGGACTCACCACAATCGACGGTGTAGATCTTTTTCTTTTACTATCGATTAATGTGAGAATTTTTAGTCCTTTAAAGTGAACGTAGTGACTTTTTTTTTATCTCTTTAATAATATAATAGACAGATAGAAGATTGTAAACCAACCTGTCCACCGTCACTGTGTCCACCGTCAAAATGGGCATCGTTTGAGCGTGAAAGGTTACATCAGCTGACCAAGTTGATGGGTGTGCCGTCGTTTGTGGATTATGGCGACCTGTTGGTGAGATCTGAGATGCATCTTGCTAAAGGAAAGCAAGCTAGGCGCTGTCTGTGGCTCGTCGTACTGCATGAGCCTGCCTGGGGCGGAAGAGAAGGCCCCTCGCCGACGCATTTACATTCGACAAACAGGATTACTATATTTGACTTCGGCTCGAATTCCCGATGCATCTCATCTCGTCGTGCTCCTCCTCCATTGCTCCTCTTGTAACTTTGTACAGTGAGGGAGGGGATTGGGTGTTAATTCTGGCTGTTGTTTCCATGAAATGGCGAGCAGAAGCCTGCTATTTTTCGACGAGCCTAGGCGCGTGCAGTAACTGCAACAGTAGGTTGTTGCTGTCTCAGAATATATCCAGTCCAAGAGCTGCTTAAGGTGTTTAGAAAAAAGAAGTATCTCATGTAACCAAACATTCATCTAAAGAGTTTAACCCTCTAATACAATCATTTTTCTTACTAGTGCTTAGCTCTCTTTGCAATGGCTGAATAGACGATTACAAACGGAGCGATTCTCAAGCATCGACTTCTAGCCGAGCAGCGATTCCACTTTCTAAACATCTATAGTTGTTTGGCAAAGAAAACCGGATTTTCATCGGAGCACCTGCGTTGAAGATGGCCCTCAGCGGGCTAGTGGCAATGAATCGCGCACGGGGATATATTGCTAGGCTTGGGAGAGGGCCCGCGTAGGAGGGAGGTAACTGGGCCGCAAGTGAGGAAAACGGGCTGGGTAGATGAAATAGGCCCATTCATGAGAAGGGCTTTTAATGCTGAGTAGAATCGGGCCTGCCTAATTCTAGTGGGGGAAACTGTTATTGTAGGAGAAATTAAACAGAACTGCTCCCGTCTGGCTCTCAATGGAACGACATTAATCTCTGTTAATTTCTACAACATTTAGGGAATAAAGATAAGGGAGTGAAGAAAAGCTTTGGGGGAAGTCAGCTCCTGGGTACCTCCTATCTAAAATTTTCAGGTGCAAATTAGTGTTACAACTATATTCCTCTGTTTCAAGCAACCAAGTTTTGCTATATGTTTTCGAGCGAAGCTTTGTTTTTTTTGTAACTACTTCGGGTGCAAGTTTTGGCTTTATATGTGACTACAAAAGATTCAAAACAATAGCATCCAGACGTGGAAGAGCCAAGAGGGTTGAAGTCTTTTGTACTATTTTTTCTACTCACCTGTGACGTGCAAGAGAAGGCTGCTGTGATTCTCCTGAGACGTGCAAGAGAGTTGAAGTTTTAGTACCATACCGCCAATTTGGCTGAGAGCCCGCTCGTTTATTATGCTGAGCGCATCTTCCCGAGCCGTGTTCGTAGAAAGGAGAGACGGTTGGCATCTCCCCTGACAGGGACGGGAACAGCTTTCGGGCTTTCCTCCAGCACACTGTGGTTAAGGCAACCCGCTTCGGCGGATCTAACCCAATTTTTTTTTCTCTCTTTTTGCGTTCAATTGTTATAGACTTTGACATTAGCTCAAAACTGAATGAATGAATCAGCTCCACAAACATAAATTTCTTAAACTTGATATCTAAGATTTACTAACACAGAAAAGAACATAGCATTGAGCTATATAATAGCATAGTGCCACCTCCCCATATTCACCCATACAGCAAAACTTATGGTGTTACAACTTACAACTAAGCTCTCGACATCTCACAAGAAGTCTTGAAACCAAAAGGGAAGACTCACAATTTTCATTCATATCCTAATGAAGAATATGCTAAGCTCCGTCCCATTGTTCCCATCAGGCTTAAGCATGTAGAATGACTCCCGAGTCCCGGGACCCACCCCACCACGCGGTCGAAGTGCATGCACATGTAGGCGAGGTCACCGGCCTCCTGCCCCTCGGCGCCCTCGCCTCCCATGCATCGGTCGGCAGCACGCCGGCGCCGACCGACACGGTGCGCAGCAGCTGCATGACGCAACAGCTGCATGGCGCTTCTTCTTCGACGGGGGCGGGGTGAGCGTGATCGCCTCGCACGGGGTCTGCTGCGAGGGTGGGAGCAGTTCGGAGAACCCGCCGGGGGTGCACGACATCAGCGGCGCGGACATCAGCGACATCGGCAAGGGGCAAATTCGCTCTGCTGACCGCTTGACGTGATCGGTGGATTGGGATGCTGCAAGGTTTCTGGAATGATCTGTGATGTTTTGTATGAGGGTTTTTGAAACCCTGTGTCGTTAGTTTGGTTGGTGGAGTGCATGTATTCGAAGTTTTTTTAAATGAACTAATTTTTTATTCAATTTATGAAAATAAAAATAAGCCATGATTCATTTTTTACATAAATAACTCTCAATCGCAGTTCCATCGAGTGAGTGGGCCCAGTAACAAGGTGGAACATCGATTCTAGGCCCACTCGCATCGTGAGCGAATTTGCGTCACCGCCACGTGGCTAAGTTGCGCCGAGACGCCGATCGAGGCATGTGGTTTAATATTCATTTTGATAAAATCACGATAGGTTAGCGATAATAAACATAGGTTAGTGGTACATGCATGCTTTGTAGCTGTAGATTGATATTTTTAGGGTTTATACCACGTGTAGTGTTAGAACATATGTTATTTTGTAAAAATGATAGGCTACTTCCATTAGTAGATCGATTAGTGGAGGACCTAGCCTACTTAGGTTTTGATCCGCATGACCTAGGGATCCTGGTTTTAGGGTATTTATAATTTTGAAATTTAATTGAACATTAGTGGTCGTAATTTTCTAATTTAATTAAAATAGAGATAGTATTTTGATATGCATGGTAGCATGCTTAATTAGAATTTGTTCTTAATATCTTGAGTCGTGTGACACGTATCTCAACATTTTTTCAGAGTGTTTTACACGCAGGGAGAAATCGTGAGGGGTCGTGTGGGGTTGATTTGAGCAGTTTCCCGACATACCACACTGTATCACCTGAACCCGGATAATCTTAACACTACCAGAAAACCCCATCATAGAGATATTTTTCTATAGGCGCTTTTCAATTTGTCTATAAAATAAGGAGTTAAATAGTCTAGAGCCACTTTTTAGAGACACTTTAAAATTGCCCCAAAATTTTGTATGCTAGATATGATTTTGAGATGTTTTCGAGAAACATACAAAAAATTATCTTGTAGAGATGTTTTTTTGATACGCTCTCTAATTCGCCTAAAGGTTATGTTATGTAAAGACATTATTTTGAGATGCTTTTCAACTCTCTAGATGTGTTTTTTGTGTGGTTAATATGTGTTAACAAAACTACATATTAATATTGCGACACACAACTAAACACGTAAGGTTGTGAGGTTGAGGTGGCTAATGTGATAAGTCTAAGAGAAGTATTTTTTATGACTACTAGAGTTCGAGTACCAATCTGTGCAAGAGTCCACGTATTTTTTATATTTTATTTATTGGGGCGTAGTGCAACATCTCTAGATAACGTCACACATCCTGTAGAAACGCTTTCAAAAATGTCACTACTTCATAGTGACGATACATGAGATGGCGCTTATGAGTCATTTCAAAACGCACCTACAAGCGCCTAGGGACGAAAAAAGCGTCTCTATTATACAAAGAAGTTGTCTCTACGAGCCAGTTTTGTTGTAGTGTAAAATCTGGGAGGTGTTGCGTTGGCTGACATGCAGCTTCTTGCTGGACCAGCACTACACAGTGTCACTGTTAAATGCTTGTGAAGAAGTTCGGCAAAAGTGGTCTGTTGGGAGTTGAGGCCCATGGAGCGAACTAAGTCATGGCGTAACCGATGCGCGGCGTGCGAGCGTTGTGGTTATGAGTGGGTGTTGTTGGTGCAGCATATCCAGTACACTTGGCGATTGCCCACTGAAGTGGGGAGAGTGTAACATCCCAAAGTCTTTGTACAAAATAAAATAAATAAAATTATTATTTCTTCGGTTTTTTCGAGAATTTGCGAGTTTGATTGCTTTATTCGAATTTCTGAAGTTGTAAAAGTCAAAATTTAAAATTTACTGGAAGTTCTTGTAGTTTAAGTTGGTTTGATCTGAAAAATAAAATCTTAATTAATTTATAGAATTTTCTGAGTTTTTAAAAGATTTTTCCTAATTATTTCAAAGCCAAAATAATTTATTTGCAAAATTAATAGTAACTTTAAGTTGGAAATATTTTAATTAAATCCAAAATGACTCAGGGAATTTCTGTGAATTTTCTCTATATTGTTGGATTTTATTTGCTATATTTTAAAGCTATTTTGATTTAACTGGAATATATAAATTGTTAAAAACAATTAAAATCAGGAAATGGCTTTTGGGCCGAATCTTCCGGTCTGGCCCACTCTTCTCACGCGCTCCGGCCCACTCCGGCCCGCTTCTCCGCACCGCACCCCTCTCCCCACCTCTCCTCACCGTTCGATTTAAATCGGACGGTCAGAAAACCTCCCACGCCACCCATCTCCTCCGCCACCATCAGATGAAGATCCGACGGCGCGCAGCCTTTCTTCCTCCCCACCCTTCGTCCTCACGAGAGCCCACACGCGGCCGCCATTAGCACCACGAAGAGCTCCATCACCGCCGCCATTTACACCTCCTCTGCCTGCACGGTCGCGCGCGTTTAAACCCGCACATCACGCCGCCCCATCTCCGGCCGTTTGCCCACTCTATCTCGCACGGAATCTCCGAAACGCCGCAATCTCCACCGCCGCCTCAGCGCACCCGATCTCCCGCCTCCGGCCCCCTCCGCCACTATAAAAGGGAGCACGAGGTGCCCCTCGAATCCCTCAACACGGCACCGCCACCCACTCCTCCTCCCTCGCCCCCTAGTCGCCGGATTTGGCATTTCTTCGCCGCCGGCCGAGCAACTCTCCGCCGCCTCTAGCACCGCCATCATCAACTCCCCGGCCTCCACGACGACACCCACGGCATCGCCGCCACCCCGCCGCCACCGCAGCACCGCCGGAACTCGTCGCCGCCGCGAGCCCGAACTCCACCGCCGCCAATCGCCGGCGCCGGCCATCCTGCCCATTCGCTGTCGCCGTGGTAAGCATCGGGATCCACGACCCTCCTCTTCCATTTGGTACCTCTTTGCCACGGGCGAACGCCATCGCCGAGCCTTGGGCCCAGAAGCGCCTCCCGTCCGTGATATGGCAAAGATACGTGGCGCCATGTGGCGCCAGTCAACGCCATGTCACCTCCTCCGCCGCGTGGTCGCCTTGTCACCGCTTGCGTGCTTGTGCCACACCCCGATCGCAATCACTCGTGGACTCGGTCACATAAGTTATTAGACCAAGCAGTGGGTCCCACCTATCGGAAATTCTTTTAATTCTTTTCAATTCCGAAAATCAGATGCTGATGTCATGCTGACGCAATAAAGCCTTTTTCCTTTAGGAAAATAATTCAAGAAATTCAATAAAATCAAAATTAGGATTTTTGATATTTAGAACTTCCGGAGTTCGTTCTCCCTCATACGAACTCCGATTTCGTCGATTCAAATTCCTAAATTCATATAAATTCAAGATCTAGCCAACCAAACCAAAATTATTTAATTTTGAGCTCATTTGGCCAGTATTTCCTTTAAACCCTAATTCATTATTCCATGTAATTCCAATCTTCTAAAATTCATATCTTTTGCATCCAAACTCCGATTTGGGTGGTTCAAATTGCAAAATTTGTGTAAAATTATAATCTAGCTAACTAAATCAAATTATTTTAATTTGGAGTTAATCTGATCTGTCTTTTGAATTTATTTGAGTTGAATTTGTCGATTTTCACGAGTAGATTTCAACGACTTCGGAGAGTCAGATTTCAACGCCGATTGAAGAACAACATAAGAGGATTGATTTTGACTGTATGATCATCGTGATCGTACACTTAGACTACCTGAAGATAGTACTTGTGAGTACTAGGTGACTGTTAAGAAAAACAACGTCACCTCAACACGGCACGCTCGTTAAGGTGATCATTAAGAAAACAACGTCACCTCATCAAGCAAGGCAAGTTATACCCTTGATCATATTGATCCCATTATTTTAAATTATTTATATTCTGTTTTTAAATTATTATCTGCATGCTTATTTATATTCGGTAATATAAATTCCTATTTTTCAATTCATAGTTATACCTAAATCCTTTGTATGACCCATGTTGATATTGAATCAAACACATTGACACCCTAGATAAAATCCGGTTGATACGACAGTATGAATTAGGATCATTTAAACGTATTATTTAGCCATGCTTATAGACCAAACTTGTTTCATTTGAGGAATTTCAGCCAACAATCAATTATTATTTAAATTGTACCCTTGGCATTGGGGTGTCATGGGAGTTTTACAAATGACTTGAAAAGTAAAATAAAAATGGGTTTGGACTTGAGCGAAATGGATGATTGGTGGGTGCGGAGTTTATGCACGGCTTAACTGTTAGGGTTAAGGCCTAGGGTTTTTATGGAAAGTCGCCCAAGTCGATTAAGGACCGGTCTTCGAACGCATGATGCTACGCCATGCCGTACCACCACATGTCCCAAGTATGGGTCGGGACTTGGCTAAATAATTTGTGATGTCTTAGTGTCATTTGTGCTATGTTGTTGGTATGGGTGTTGGTCAAACAGAGACCCATCCGCGCAAGAGGGGCTTCAGGAGGATGGCCATCCGATGGTAGCGAAACCTTAGTCGGCATAAATACATTAAGGCAGAACATTGTAAAGGCCTCGTGATAATCACTTAGTCGCACACCTTCGGAAGTGTGTCGACGGACATTGAAAGTTGATTATCTCTTGTGGGTAAAGCCGCACAACCTCTGCAGTGTAAACTATTCAAATAGCCGTGTCCACGATTCACGGACATGCTAGCGTAACTACTCAAAGTTAGACTCGATTTTGTTTGAAAAAGACTTCTTCAAACCGGTTTATCCAGATGGGAATTGGGCGAGAAGCCATGTGATAGGAGGTATCCTTCACCGTTCATGTGTGAATGTTATCTGACTATAAAATTGAGAATTTTATAAATTTTAGTTATAAAATAACTGCTTTGAAACTTAGTACCAGTATTTAAAAGAAATGTTGCTTTATGCAAATAAACCAATAAGCCTTTCTATTGTTACATCCATATATGCATGTCATTACATTACTTGTGGGTGTAACTTGCGAGCACGGAAGTTGTACTCATACTTGCTTTATGCAAACAACATTTCAGAGGAGAAGGACTTTGCTACCGATGTGGACCTCGACGACTAGGCCGCTTCCCCAGTCGATTGCCTATGGCAGATTAACTGGACCCTACTACATCTTCGTCTTCCGCTGTGTTTATTTTGTTGTGGGCCTGTAAGCCTCCTTTGTAATCAACTCTGTTGTTTATTAATAAAATCGTGATATGATTTTGTTACCATATTTGTTTACTGTGTGAACTAGCTACTGATCATGGGACTAGTTCAGAAAGGCACAGAGGATCTGGGGTATTAATCCCGGGTCTGAGAGAGAGTAGTGCGGGTGTGCATGTGGAAGCTAAGGATGATGGGACAGACGATTGTGGTGCACATGCAGTTGCGGCGGCAAACAGGCATGTCGATCCCAATCAACAGGCGAATGAAGTGGAGGACACTGAATTCATAGTGGATGACCTGAAATGGGAATACCAGAGGGCCAAGGCCAAAGAACAAGCATTGGAACAGGACAAGGAGGTTGACGACTGTTCAGATGATTATGTTGTACCCAACGCACCGGTGCCTGATGCTTGGAATAGACATGACCCAGGGGCTATGGCTGTGAATGATTGCCATGGTTTCCGGTGGGAGTATGGGCAGAATAAGGTGTGTGTTAATGACATGTTTGCTAATAAGTTGATTCTTTAGGATGCCATCAAATTGTAGACGATGCCAATGCAAAGGCATATTAAGGTTGTCAAATCAAACAAAGGAGTAGTACACTAGAAAGATGGGTGTCCTTGGTGTGTTCACGCCTACAGGGCGAAGTATGAAATGCATTAGATCATGTTGAAGGTGGAAGACAAATCATGTGTGACGAGGATATGATAATCCTCATTTTATTATTCCATGATCATGTAATATGACGTCACATGGTATACCTCTTAATGTTATAAGGGAGGAGTAAGTTAGGTGGTCGTAAGCTCTTCTACGATCACCCCTCTAGTCGTAAGTATTTCTACGACTATAGTGTAATCGTAAGTCCTGCTACGATTACGTCCGGTCGTAAGTCTTTCTACGACCAGTACCTAGTCGTAAGCTCTTTCTACGACTATCCTAAGTTCTGCTACGATTACCCCTGCTACGACATCCTCACAATTAGCTGGGTCCACCCGTCAGAAGGCCCATTTACTAGTGAGTTCCTGAGTAGTCAAATTACGTAGTTATACCCCGAAATAACTACAGATAATTCCCCACTATCTCTGATTGATAACCGTTGAACAGCGTGGGGGATTACTACTCCGGTAATTACTCTCATTATTACGCAATAATGAGCTTAATTAGCCTGGAACGACAACTGCCCCAACAGTATAGTATAAATAGGTATCTTTTAAAGATAGTAAGGAGAGGCTTTTTTGGAAAGACTGTTAGTAAAACCCTCTGCTGATTATAATCCATATACCCAATACAAGATACACAGGAGTAGGGTTGTTATTCTCACCTGAGAAGGCCCGAACCTGTATAAAAATCCCTGTGTCTCCCCAAGGCCCGAACCTGCATTGGGGCAAATTCGCAACACGGCGAGAGTTTTTCCTCCAAGTGTTCGAGTCCCCCCAAGACAATGCGACTTGGCAAGACAGGTTCTGGAAGCCATCATTCCGGAGCTCCATCGACATCTGATGGTCCTCTCTCTCTGAGTATTTCCGCAGGGAAGAGGATCGAGCACGCTGTTCCTCCAAGTCCAACCATCCCGACGCAGGGTCTACCTGCAGACGTAGACGATTATAACCCGGAGTTCCCCTACCTGGAGGGGTTTACTCCAAGTCACCAGATGGTGTCGCTCGACTACTCCTCAAGCGAGGAGGCCTCAAGCACAAGTGAAGGTCATCCACGGGAGGTCTTCGTCATTCCCTCTGATAAGAATCATTCTCCCAAAGGAAGGATTGACGATGTTCCCCGACGAGCACACTCTACACCCCCTCGTGGCAATGGTAGGGGCGCCACCACTGACGAACGAAACAAACACTTTAATGAACGTGCGGGACATCCTCAACATTCTCACACTCCATTAAAACCAACTCAGGGGTTTGAAATAGACCATTCTGAGACAACCCGACGGAGGAAAATAGCGGCTCAGAAAAACCTTCCTGAGCGTGCTTATTTCCAGTCGGAAGAGGCTCAAGAACTCCAGCACATCAATGACTTGCTGGAAAATCCGACCCAAGAACTCGCTCGAGCACCAGGGTATGATCTCTTTGTAGAAGAGATCACACAAAGGCTTCGCAACACGATGGCCAAACTCGAGCGTCTTCGTCGACCACAACCAGGAAGTCGTACCAGTACGACTTCGTCTTCTGCTAGCCGTTCAGATAACTCGTCACATGGAAGGCGACATGACCTTCACTTACGTCGTTCTCCTGACATGAGGAAGACGCAACAAGCCCCCAGGAGAGGTGATCTTTCACCACTTCGGCGACGGGATACACGGCGACAAGCGGAATACGATGAGTATTTCCCTCGTAAAGCTGAGACCTATCATAGGTCCAGCCCTCCTGCGGCTGGGTATCGACGATTACGATCACCCGGCGATATTAACCCTTCTTTCTTGCAAAGAAGGAGGCAAGAAGTTATCTCGGGGTGTCGGGCGTTTTCACCCGACCTTCGAGCAGTTCACTGGCCGCCTCGTTTTCGACCAGCGAATATGGAGAAGTTCGATAGAACCCAGAATCTCATCGAGTTCCTCCAGATTTACACTACAGCTATCCGAGCTGCAGGAGGAGGAGAGAATGTCATGACGAATTACCTTTCGACTGTGCTCAAAGGATCGACACGATCATAGCTTTTAAACCAGCCATTCGAATCGATCTACTCGTGGCAACACCTCTGTGATCTTTTGCTGGCAAATTTCCAAGGCACTTACAACCGCCCTGGAAAGGAAGATGGCCTGCACCGGATAAGACAGAATGATCATGAAACGCTGCGACAATGCATCAGGCGCTTCAGTCAGGTTCGAAATTCTATTCCAAAATTTTTTGACTCATCTGTGATCAGGGCTTTCAAGCAGGGAGTCCGTAGCAGAAGGATAACAGAGGACATCGCTTTACATCCACCTGCCACCGTCGCCGAACTCTTTGAGATGGCCGATAGATATGCGACTACTGCTGCAGCAGTCGAGTGGAACAATACTATCGATCGTGAAAATAACATCCCTCAGGAGGCAGACGAAAGTGGTAAGAAAAATGATAAAATGCTAAGAAGTCCAAGAACAAGGCAAAGAGACACAAATCTCCAGCTGCCGGTTCTAAGGAAGTCCTGGCCGTAAGCGACAAGGAGCCGCGCAACCCCAAGCAGAACCCCGATCGAGGCAAAGGTAAGCGCCAAGATCGGAGAAACGACAAACCCAGGTGGTGTCCTTTTCATAAAAAAGAAGGGCATGATCTTCGTAATTGCCGAGTTTTCCTACGGAAACCCGAAGACTATTACTCTAGCAAGGGGCCACTTCCTACTCTTGAACAAGTAGGCCAAACAAGTGGACAGAAGGAGTCGAAAATTTGCAATTTGATTTCCAAACGAATTCCAAAGTAAAATATCTTAATAACTAAAATTTTGAGTAAATTAAATATAAGTTATAATGAGGATATCGTGAATGGTGTCGAATGAGGCCACGAAAGAGTGCAATAGCGCCGATCTATCCTACAAGAAGACATTGATCCATAAGGAAACGAATGGTCGAGGCAACGACGATGAAGATGAGAACAATTCCATGTTGCTCACCTTAGCTGTTCGATAAGGACAATGTTGTGCTGCTCGCTGGAGCCGTTGAAGAGAAAGACCAGAGTCAACTGAGCCAAGTGCTATGACGACGAATGATGAGCATCGGCGTTGTTGAAGAAGTCCATGGCCAAAGAAATTCGATAATGGGGAAGACATAGCAGAGAGGAGATGAAGCTTTGGATTAAAAATGAGCTATCGACGATATGTGACCATCGAGTAGCTAGGAGCAAGCCATCGTTAGTGAGTGACATGGCGTCACCGACGATGACGAACGGATTCTCCCTAACGTTAGACAACTTCTAAGGCAAACATACTAACATCAGTGAAGATAGGAGGTCATCGTAGTTAGTGAGGAAGCCATATCGTTGAGTTCGACAGCGTAGAAAAAGAGGAGTGACTGACACAAGAGAAGAATACATCGGGCTTGTATAACATCGTACATGTGTATATATATGCATGCATCCTACGAATAGAAGTATGGGCATACATAAACAAAGGAGCAAAGAGCTCGGAGTAGAGATAGCGTAACGGTAAGAAATAGGCTTGGGGCCCCTTTGGAGAGAGTGCGATGGGTGTCCCGCAGAGATCGATGATATTTGCATGCATATACGTGTAAATATCACAACGGTCATCATTAAGCGATAATTGGAGAGAAATAGAAGATAACTATGTGATAGAGTATTACATTGGAAATGGTAGTAGCTGAGAGATATCGATCAAGAATTGGGTTTACTCTTGGAGGTTGAAGCAGAAAAATTGTGACGGGGAGAAGAGATAGAAGACACACGGTTTGGTGGGGCCATCGACGTAAGAGAAGATAAGTTCAAGGTAGGTCGTCCATAGTGCACCGGTATATATATGGGCAATGTACTCTAATACCATGTAAACTAATAAGATAATTTTGTTGCACACATATGTGCATGCAAACATTTCGGAAAAGAGTTAAGGGCATGCAACTACATGATGTATACATAATGGAGAGTGATTAACTTATTATACTCATGATTTTCTTCCATAAAAGCTCATACTTCAATTACGTTACTCAAGTTGTGTTTTCCTTCGAGCTTCTATTGTCATTTTCTAATGCTTATGATATCTTAAAAATCTAAATAGCTATAATATACGTAAATATATTCTAAAGCAACTAAGTTATATCATTTATCACTACAAACTTTAAAACAAATCTAACCGTGCAAATACGTGGGTCACCCTGCTAGTTATATTATTAAAGCGATAGAAAAAGAAGCCACCACGTTGGCTCTCAAGGGCTAGAATATCCCACGTTAATCAGTGAAAAAAGAGAAATATCTACACCGTTGATTATGGTGGTCTAGATTATAACAATCTAGATTAAACGAAAGAGTCCATATCAAGTACAATATAGAAATAAGAGTCCATCTCAAGTACAATGCAAAAATAACTGAAATTCAAAATATAAAATAAAATAAAATAATTATTTAATTTTGATACCAATTCCTAAGTAAAATCACTAGATAAACATAATTCAAAATAAAATTTTTAAAAATAGTAATTGGATTAGTATACACATTTCAACAAAAAATAATTGAAATTTGAATAAAAAAATAGCAAATTGATTTCGATACGAATTCCAAAGTAAAATCATCGATAACTATAATTCTTTACACACACACACACACACACACACACATATATATATATATTCGAGTTATATTTATTTAGAATTTTACTTTGTAATTCTTATGGAAATAAAAAAAATAGCAATTTGGATTAGTATACGAATTCCAACAAAAAATAATAAAAAATAAGGATAAAAATAAAATAAAATTTGTGATTTGATTTCCATAAGAATAACAAAGTAAAATAAATAAATAAATAAAATTTGCAACAAAAGAGCATCATTAATTTGATTTCCATACGAATTCCTAAGTAAAATCCTAAATAAATATAACTTGGAATAAAAATTAAACCAAAAATAGCAATGGGATTAGTATACAAATTTCAACAAAAAATAATTTGATTGTGGAACAAAAATAAAATTAGCATTTTGATTTCGATACGAATTCCAAAGAAAAATCTATAAATAACTATAATTCGGCTTAAAAATTAACAATTAGATTAGTTTACGAATTCCAACAAAAAATAATTGAAATTAAGGACAACAAATAAAATAAAAAATGCAGTTTGATTTCTATATGAATTCCAAAGTAAAATCTCTTAATAACTAATTTTTTGAATAAATTAAATATAAGTTATAATGAGGATATTGTGAATGATGCCGGGGGAGACCACGAAAGAGTGAAATGACGTGGATATTTTCTACAAGAAGATATTAATTCACAAGGAAGCGAATCGTCGAGGCAGCGACGTCGAAGATGAGAACAATTCCATGCGCCTTGCTTTAGCTGTTTGACAAGGACAATATCATGCTGCTTGTTGGAGCCGTTGAAGAGAAAGACCTGAGTCAAAGGAGCCAAGTGCTATGATGACGAATGGTGAGCATCAGCGTTGTTGAATAAGTCAATGGCCAAAGAAACTCGATAATGGGGAAGACATAGTAGGGAGGAGATGAAGCTTTGGATTAAAGACGAGCTGTCGACGATATGTGATCATCGGGTAGCTAGGAGCATGCTATCATTAGTGAGTGACATGGCGTCACCAACGATGACGAGAAGATTCTCCATATCGTTAGACAACGACTAAGACGGACATACCGACATCAGTGAAGATGGAAGGTTGTCGCAGTTAGTGAGGAAGCCACATCGTTGAGTTGGACAACGTCGAAGAAGAGGAGCAACCGACATAGGAGAAGAAGATATCAAGCATGTATAACATTATGCATGTGTATATACATGCATGCATCCTACGAATAGAAGAATGAGCGTACAGAAACAAAAGAGCAAAGAGCTCGGAGTAGAGATAGTGCAACAGTAAGGAATAGGCTTAGGGCCACTAGAGAGAGTGCGACGGATGTCCCGACAGGGATCCACGATATTTGCACGCATATACGTGTAGATATTACAATGGTCATCATTAGCGATAATTGAGAGAAGTAGAAGATAAGTATGTGGTAGAGTGTTGCATTGGAAGGGGTTGGTGAGAGATATCGATCAAGAATTGTGCTTGCTCTTGGAGGTTGAAGCAAAAATTGTGATGGGAGAAGAGATAGAAGACACACGGTTCGGTGGGGCAACCGACGTAAGGGAAAATAAGTTGAAGGTAGGTCGCCCATGGTTCATCGGTGTATACGTGGGCAAGGTATTGTAATACTAAGTAAAGTAATAAGATAATTTTGTTTACACATAATCAATGTATCACTTGAGATTAACAGAGGTACATGTGCATACAAACATTTGAGAAAAAAGTTAAGAGCATGCAGCTACATGATGCATACATAATAGAGAGTGGTTAACTTATTATACTCATAATTTTCTTCCATTAAAGCTCATACTTCAACTGCGTTACTCAAGTTGTATTTTCCTTCAAATTTCTATTATCATTTTCTAATGTTTATGATAACTTAAAAATCTAAATAGCTATAAGATACGTAAATATATTCTGAAGCATCTAAGTTATTTTATTTGTCACTACAAACTTTAAAACAAATATAGCCGTGCAAATGCGCGGCCACCCTGCTGAATATAAGAGATTTACATCAATGGAGGTGCATAAACCGGTGACCATAAGAAAGCATGAAAAAAAAGGAAATAAGATGAATTTTAAAATAAGAAATTGTGGGTCATTATGTGGGTCAACATGAGCCAATTTTAGTTCCTATAAATCATTAGAGCATGTACAATTAAGGTGTTTAGAGAGGTGCTTAGCAAATAAAAACTGGTTTTTCTTGCCACGCATGATAGATAAAGTACTTATTTCATACCATTGATGTTTAAGTAATTATAGGTGCTTACGAGTGCTTATGTACATAATTATATCTAATTAATAGATAGACAACATCTAAACACCCATAAAAAAGATGTTCGTATTGGAGGGAATGATTTTTACATGCATGCTTGATGACATGGCTATATTCTATTTCTTTAAGTACTCATGTATAAGTATCTTGCACTGAACATGCCCTTAGGTGTTTCATAAATGCGACAATTTTAGTTCCTAGCAGAAGGAACAACAGAGCCAGTAGTAGTAGCATTAGTTGTGTCCGGATGAGAGAAGTCACGTGAGTGCTAAGTTTGTAGGGATCACTAATGTTTATTCTTGTATTAATATTTTGGGTAGAGAAATATGCCATTGTCTATCTATAATCCCATGATTTATAATCAGTTCGTATATTTTGCCACTCATGTGCCTGAACCAGTCAAGATCATTCTACTGAATAATCCAGAAGCATTTATATTGGTCAGTACTTATTTGGTATGGTCACTTTGGTTGATAACTTGATATTATAGTCATGTTATGTACTCATGTGGTGGTTCAGGCGAACATATGTTACTCTACGTATGCGTGCACTATCCGTGTTTTTTTATCTGTTTCCGATCCAAATCAGCTGCATATCCGTCATGTGTCCGTATCTCGAATAATCCTAATTCATATCCGTATCCGGCTACGAATCCTAGAAAAACTTATGGGTTAGAATATAAAAAAGTAATATCCATCCATATCCAGTCTGTTTTCACATCTAAGGCCCTGTTTGGTACAGCTCCAACTCCTAGCTTCGTAGTTGGAGTAGGTGGAGCTGTACCAAACGGGGTTGCTCCACAAAAAATTTGAAGTTGGAGTAATCTGGAGCGGAGCAGTCTGTAGTGCAAATTTTGGGAGCGGATAGAACCTTGCTTCAAATAAGAAGCTGCGGACCAATAAAACAAAATACCCTTAGAAGTTAAGAGTAATTACCCACAATATGCCACTCAACTACCTCAACCCGCAACCCCCACCCCTTCGCCTCCCTTCGCACCAGTTGGCATGTTCACATCCCCTGCGTAGCCTCTTCTCATCCCCTCGCCTGTTAAGCAGCAAGTGGGCGCCTGTGGGCGGTGGCTCCTCCCGACGGCGGCTTCTTCCCCTGGTCCTCCGCGCGACCTCTTCGTCATCTCTCCCCCGTCATTTCCGGTGATACCCCCTTCGTCCGAGCCTTCAGTGAAGGTTTGCTCGACGCCCGCTCCTCCCCCTTTCCCTCCCAAGTCTCAACTCCTTCCTTGGTCTCCCTCCTCACCTGTGGTCACCCCTCCCCCTGTAGCCGCCCCATTTTTTGTCGATTTTGATTTGTTCAATTGGGCGACGGATTTTGCGATCCCGATTTGGGGATAATTGTGCGGCTTGGTTGCGATCCCGATTTACGTTATGTTTCTATGGTGGGTGCGCGCGATGAATCAATGACTGTTCTTATGGGTTGCTTAGGGCTTAATTTCCCCCATTTTTCTGTAGATTGATTAGGGCTTCAGTTGGCCGACCCCTGCACGTTATCATGCCTTGGTTCACGTTTGGCTGATAACCTTTGCGCGTATTTACGTATTCAATTAGGGGAATCAAGCAACATGTGCTACTTGTATAGGTCCGGTGCCCACAAATAAAATGTTTTAGCGTCATTTCTTCTTACATCGGTGCGGTCTACTGTCATGTATAACATGGTCATGCTGTGTTGTATCTTGCAATCTAATAGCTTCTATTAAACCTAGCTTTTCTGCATAAGTTTTTTTGTCTTTTCGCTTGATGGTTCAGATTGGTTTCATGAGTTGGCCAAAAATTCTTAACAGATGAATGTAGTTATCCATGTAGTTGTTAGCATATGAATGTCTGTCACTCAAGCCATTGCTATCATAGGATATCATAGCATATGAATGTCTGTCACTGTCTAGCCATTACCAAAAAAACTTAACAGATAATGTCAACTCATTTTCTGTTCTTGGTTATACTAGAAGCTGCCAAAAATTCTTAACAAATGATGTGATCTTAAACCAGGCAACGTTCTCTTCGATGAGGTTTGTGTTGCAAAAGTTGCAGACTTTGGCCTCAGCAAGATAGTGGAGGATGATGTTGGGTCTCAGGGAATGGAACTCACTTCTCAGGGAGCTAGAACCTATTGGTGAGTGGACACATTGGGTTTGTATGCGTGCACTCGTCCTCGTCGTCTTCTTCTACTGGGGAGAGCTGTCATTGGTGTGTAGTTGATGTTGCTTTGTAGCAACTTGAACTGTTGAATGCAAAAAAATCACTTGTATGATTGTTTTATGAGAGAATTGTTCAATGCCAATATGTTGAGTTAATGCAAAGCAGATTGTTCAATGCTAATATGTTGCTCGAATTGTTGAATGCAAAATTAACTTCTCTGAAAGTTTTCCGTGAAAATCCTACAAATTGTTTATTGAAGATGTATGTATTTTTTTTTTGAGTAAATTTTTTGAATGTGGGTGAAAAAGATGGCACAACATGACAAAAAATATATAAATAAAAGTATAACATGACTGAAATCATTTTATTAAACTGTTATAAGTTAAGCAATACGAAAAAAAGATTACAAGTCACATAACAAGGGTAGTGCAGTCTTTTTACAAAGATCCCCCTCATTTCTGGAGTTAGAGCCAACTTTCTAACCAAACACCTCCTCAGATCGCTTCAACTTCTCATAGGAGTGGATCCAAGAGTGAAGCTAGAGTTGGAGCCGTAAAAACATGGAGCAGAGCCATACCAAACAGGCTAAGTAGCGGTGATAGGCTCAATATGACCTTAGGAGTTGGGATGGACTGCTGGAGGATCAGGTCATCAGCCATTCAGGCTATGTCCTGACGGGCCGATCCTGCCCATGCCGCGGATGAAGCTAGATTGACCATGGGTCGTGAACATGCCTGAGGCCCGAGGGATAGAAACAGCTAAACTGTCCTACTCCCTTGCTTTTGTTGTTTATATTACTCACTCCTTTCGTGAAATCGTTGTTGATTTTCGTATAGAAAAGCTTGTTGCTTTCAGCAGGCATGTCTTCTTCTATCCCCTTGTGTTCCAAACTAGACAAATAATTGAAACGCACTAATCCTGCGTGTTCGACTTATCGACTGCGACATGTACAGGTTTTTTTCTTCCTTTTTTAAAAAAGGTGATATTCGATTCTAAGTCATGCAGTAGTGTACTATTCTTATAACTATACTAGTGTGTGATATGACAGAAGAACTTTACTCATATCATTCGTACGTCGCATTTCAGATCTCGCCGAATAACTATACTGTTATAGCAGCTTGATTGATCGTTTCGCAGGTCACATTGATGTCACTCTCGTCGACTCATTGAACATGGCACTATGGCAGCAGTCCATAGTCGTTTCTTTGGTGACCCACCGGCGGCACATACGGTCAGCCGCTAGCCGGGCACAGCACGGAGCCTCCCGTGCCAAAAAGGGCCCGGTTCCTCGCCCATCCAACTCCGCGGCTGCCAACGCGCGCGCGCGCACACACACACCGTGCCGAGCCGTGCGCCAACGCCTGGTCTGGCCCCGCCTTTATCACGGAACGCGCGAGGCATCGCGGGGGAGTGGGACTGAGAACGGACGCGGCTCGGCGCGCGCGCTGTCCCCCACCACATCCAACCCCTCGATCGTACGCTCGCCGCACCGTGCCGTGCGCCAGCAGGTGGCCTGACGACCTGACCCGCCTTAACGGAACGTGCGGTGCCCGCAGACCGAGAAGCAGGCGGGCAAATGGGCGGCTCCCACTCCACCTCCGGCAAACGCCGTCCGTGGCGTCCCGGATCAAACGTACCGAAAGCGCCACAGACGCGCGGGTGCGTTAAATCAGGACGACAGCGCCGCCCACCTCCGATGTCTAGCATCCCCCCTCCGTGTCCTCCGCGTCACTGTCCCCGCGCGCCGTCCCACGCACGCACGCACGCACCTCATTTTATTCCCCCTTCCCGTCGCCTTCCGTTTCTTGCAAGCATCCACAGTGTTTAAGGCAGTACAACCTTTAAGCTAAGGCTCACGTGCAGCCTCTAAGCATATCATTATTTTCTACAGTGTATACATGATACTACTGCAGACTCTAAGCGTATCATTATTTTCTACAGTGTATACATGATACTACTGCAAGTACACATAACACAACTACAATTAAAAGAACAGAAAAATTCGGTACTCTAACTACCATCCATCCCAATTCCTATAACTACCATCCATCCCAACTGACAGGTGGGACCAGGCATGCTTTTTATTGGTTAGAGCAGCGGACTCGTGATTCTTAAAATGGGTGTTGGTTTCAAAACTATGTTGTTTAGATATGCCGATACCAATACGTTGATATCTTGTGAGATGCTATCCTCCAAACACCGTACGATGATATGCGAATATATAATAAAATACAAAAATATAGAAATTAATGATTTCATACGAGGAAATGGGCGATATAAGGCAAACATAATGACATGAATTAAACAACAAATTATAGATATCATGACAGTTGAGGAGATGAAATCTATGAATAGAGCTATTTTGCTCCAAGCTTTTATTTTCTTTGAGTTATGTTGTTGTTGCAGTCGGCTAATACTTGTGCTTGGTGCTTGGCGTTGTTGTTTTCTCTGTTTTACATTGCAGGTTGTAGCAGCTTATACCACTAAATCTTCTTTTCTTCCTCTAATAGTGATCGGTAGAGGTCATGTCTTCTTTTTTTAAAAAAAAACTTGTGCTTGGTCTTGGTCGTTGTTGTTTTCTCACTTTTGTTTGTTCCAGGTTATAGCAGCTAGACTACTAAAACTTATTTTCTTCCTCTAATAGTGATCGGTAGAGCTCCTGCCTTCTTTTTCAAATTTTTTTGACATATACATACCTTGCTGATCATACTCTCTTTTGCTCTTTTCCAATTAGCAAGAACCCAATCTAAGAATGTTTCTTCCATAGAGCAAAAAATAGTATGTAAACATATGTAACAAGAGCCTAACAATCTGTTTATTACCTAAGGTAAAAATTGTATTTTTGTATAACACCCATTAGAAAGAACCAAAAAAGCAAATGAAGAGGCTAGACTCCAGAAACAATCAGAGCTGGAGCAGAGCAGAGCCAGGGAGAAGAATTGGAGTGCGTGGAACACACCTAGATCTAGAGAGAGGACGATGACAGTGAGCTAGATATGCTGCTCCCTTCTTGCCACCACGCTCCCTCCCGGCCATCGCATTGCTCCCTTGGGGCTGCCCGCTCCTTTCTTCCCTGTTTGTCACGCTACCACCCACTTGCTTGCGTCTTATCTCTGTTCGCCCACGCAGGTGTGCCACCGCACGCTCGCCCTGCGCCGTCTCACACCTGCTTGTCGTCGCGTTGTAGCCCCGTGTCCACCGACCGTCGCTCACCTTCGTAGTCCGCACCTCTGCTCGTTCGCCACTTGGAGGTCGGAGACCCCCCACCCATCAGCACACACAGACAGCCACAAGATGAGAGAGAGAATAGAGGTCAGGGTTTGGTAGGCTGAAGTTGGGTGGAAAATGGGCCTAATGTGTTACATGAGGCACGCGAGAGTGTGGAGAGTGCGAGTTGAATTCATTTGCGACACAAATATATAGTTTTGGCCTAACTAATAACATATACATCTAATATACCTATTATATACCTGGATATTTTGAAGAAAAAAGGGTGTTGGTTGAACACCCATGATCTCTTGAGGGTCCGATGGGTTAGAGGTTGCCTCAAATATTAGAGCCAACACTAAGCAAATTTGGTTAGGGCATCTCGAGTAGTTTTGTCTCAAATATATGCTACATCATCTTTAGAGACAATATCTCCAATAGATAGTCTCTAACACGCTTCTAACATTTATATTTTATAATTTTTCTTTGAAACGAGCCTACATGTCAACTAGAGTGGATTAATATATCATGTCTCGCTTAGTGTGCACAATAGTCTCTTCAGAAGAGACGACATATGCTCTCTCTCCTCCCATCTCTCCTCTACGTAAGATTTTATTAACGTGACATAGGTAAGAAATGATAATAAATACACTATTAAAGATACCCTTGTAGCCTGCTGTGCCCAGTGTTTAGAGACAGCCTCCAAGAACTCCCTCTTCTTAAAGCATCTCTAATAGTGCATTTATTGTCGTCTCTTAGCTATGTCACGTCAACAAAATCATACGTAGATGAGAGAGAGGGAGAAGAGAGAGAACAGATCGTCTCTTCCTGAAGAGACGGTCGTGCACGCGAAACAAGACATGATACATTAATCTACTCTAGTTGACATGTATGTCTGGTTTAAAAAAAATATAAAATATAAATATTAGAGAGTGTATTAGAGACTGTCTATTAGAGATGTTATCTCTAAAGATGATATAACATATATTAAAAATAAAATTATCAAGATGCCTTTAGAGGTTAAAGAAAGGCCACGCTGCGGATGCTGTAATCAAATCTTGTACTCACCTGCTCGTGCCGCGCTTTACGATATGATGTGCCTGTGCTATCCTCGTCCCCTCCTAGGCTCCTAGCCACTCGGCACGCACGTACGGCCTGCCGTAAGGTGTCCATCGCACTGGCACAGCAGCGTCATCATCATCTATGGGTAACGACACTGCTAGCTCAGGCTGTTCGGCCAGTAGTACTCTGTGTAGTATTTAACTGCTCAAGATTCTAGGATGACTTGTCAGAAGGTATTGCCGGTTCAATCATGAACCATGATCAACTCGCGATGGTCCAGGCGCGGTGGAGCTGGCGATCGGTCGGTCGGTTAGGGCCTGTAGCTTCTACTGCGCCGCATGGCTCGGTTGAGCAATGATAGGCGATGCCGATCGCGCACTTGTTCATGCATAACAGCTCGCCGATGGGCCAACACGTACGTGAGAAGGACAGTATCTCCTCCCTGCCCACTGATCGCCGTGCCGGGGCACTACCCCTGGCCCCTGGGCATGGATCATCCCCATCGCACAACGAACGAACGAAACCTCGACGGACAGGCGAACATGCCGTTGCATGCGTGTTCTAGCTAGGCAATTTGACATGGATTCCTAGTAGTACATAATTAAGCTGGCGCATTTGCAGGCGTCAAACCAAAATTGACAACACCTAAACCTTCTCTCTCATCCATAGAGGAGCATGTTTACCACTGTTTGCAAGGACGCAAGCAAAAGATTTTGAGCATGTTGATCGATCTCCAGTCGTCCTGTAAAGCACAGTCGCGTATGTCGATCGATTGTAGCATCCGAACTGAACATCGCAGAACGTGAGTCCATCACCGACAATAATGGACATAGATGCATGGAACCAACCAACATAAACCTCCTCTCGTACAGTTTCAACCACCAGATAGAATGCACTATGCAGCTGGGCAGGCCAGGCTTAGAGCTTGCCAGACTCGCAAGTTGCAACACGCTAAATAGCCAGTCACAGGCTGAAGCACAAGTTCGATTGGCTGTTTTTTATACCCTGAGGGCCCGTTTGGATCACGGGTGAGACGCAGGAAAAATGGAGGAATCGAGTTCCTATAGTTTTCCACTGTAGCAGACATTGGAACGAAGGAACTACAAACAGTAGACCAAACGAAAGTTTCACAAATCGATCGATTTCACAGGAATTGGAACATCTACTCCCAGCTCAGTTTTTTTCGTGGAGGCCCTAGGCAAGAAGAGAGAGAAGCCTTGTGGCCGCCACTGCCTCCGCTGATCGCCGTCACCACCTCGTGCAACAGCATGCTTCAGCCAGACGCACGCGCCGCCGCGTCGCCCTATCGCCACCACCGTGCTCGCTGCGCGCTCCCATCGCGCCGGCGACCCACGCCGCCTCCCTTGTTGCCACCTCCGCATCACGGCATCCGATCCACCACCGCTTACCCTCATGCGCTTGCCGCACTAGGAAGGATTTGGAGGAGGAGGATAGAGATAGGATTAGGGAATGGATGGGAAAGAAGGGACAGGACGGAGTTTCGAGAGAGAGACAAGGATGGATGAGATATAAAATCTTATTTTATTCCTATATCCATGATTTTGATTCTTGTGTTCCAAACACCAATTCATGTGTCTTTACTCTCTCTTTTTTCCAATCCTCCATTTTATACATAAGTTTCTTTTATATTCTGTGCTTTTTCTATTCCTTTATTTTTCTTTCTTGCATTACAAACATGCCCTGAAACCGCAAGCATGTCCACGACAATATACTATAAAGTAGCGCACAAGCGACAATCTCTCTGCAGATCAATCGCAGTTTAGTTCGTCGGACGACACCGCTTAGCTAGTGCCAGCTACATCCATGCGACGGATTCATCCTCTGCCTTTGCACAACAAAGGCACAGAGCATTGGAGCGCCTTAGCGCATAGTGGAAATCCGCGAGGAGGTAAGACTGGGACACTGTAGCAACAACAAAAATGCCGTCTTGTGAAGTGTTCTTGCAACGCATTGTTTTTATCTTGTAGTGCGTGTCTTTGTAGCATATGATCTGGACTCTTCGTTTCAGAGCCGACGGCCTTTGGATCAATCCATTGGCGGCACAGGCGACATCAGCTGGGAGGAAGGAATAAACCGAACTAGCTGGATCCCAACTAAGGTGAACATAATTGGCCATCCGTGGATTTTGACATCGCGACTAAATATGTGCGCGCGTGGCACGGCCAGCCGGTCCCCCCGCCACTCAAATCAATAGTAGAGCTCCTTGTAATGGGAAATAGGTCATCTGCATTGAAAGATTTAATGTAAAAGATTTACAGTGCCATTTATTAGAAGTTGATCTCCACTGTCTGGTCGAAAAGCAACGGTTTAGATCAGATGCTACAGTGTTTTTTGTTCCAGCAAAATCGCCACATTACATCATTCGATGTTTCAATAGTATTGCTACAGTATTACTGTCGAGTAGCGTTCCCACGCTCACCGTTAGCGTCTGCATCGTTGCTCGACGTCGACACCTGTATGCGCTAGCTCACTGGATCGAGTAGCTCCCTGCCTGCCCGTCCATCTTTGTTCGCTAACTAGCAGCGGCGTACACACCATAGGGTCGCGAGGGGTTGGAGCACCGGCTTCGCTCATCGCACTATTTGTACATTCTGAGTATCTTTGTCATTATTTACATCACAAATTTAGTTAATTTTGTTTTAAGGATTGCTACTTGTGCATATTTCTGGATTTTCGAAATGTACTGTCCATTACTAAGGTACTACTTTATTATATTTCTCATTTTAATTTTATTCCTCGTAATTTATGTTCAATTTGGATTGCACACGATACTGAAATGTGTATTTGCTAGCTCACCTTATAGTAACTTTGTCCCACTTGCACCCCTCCATTTTTATTTGCTAGGTATCTTCAATAGTGTATTTATTGTCGTCTCTTAGTTATGTCACGTCAATAAAATCTTATGTGAAAGAGAGAGGGGGAGGAGAGAGAGAATAGATCGTCTCATCCTGAAGAGACTGTCGTGCACATGAAATAAGATATGATACATTAATCTACTCTAATTGAATATAAATGTTAAAAAATATTAGAGACTATCTATTAAAGATATTATTTCTAAAAATAATATAATATATATATTAAAAATAATATTATCTCTAACTATTGAAGATAACTGGACTCTTTTCTAGAGCGAAAAACGGGGCTTTAAGACCGCGAACACGCCGCGTTAATTAATTCCGTCGCCATTAATGCAACCACGGGGAAGCGCGTGGCCTTGCGTTCGTAGGCACGGCGTCCATGGCGGTGCGTTACGAGGGAGACGATAATGTCAATACACACTCATTTCATTTACGTGCACTGTCGCAGTTCACACCCCGAGATACTAGCATAGTCGACACGTGACATGAGCGCCAGTTTGAGTTGAAGTGCAGCAGTGAGTGTCAGAGAATCCAAGGTGTATGACATTAGAAAGTGGGTTCATGGTTTGTTTGAAAAACAAATATTAAGGGTCTCTTTGGTTCAGTACCAACCTGAGTTAAATCAAAATTTTGATAATATTTTAAAAATTTGGTTATTATTTGATTCGATTCCAATATTTATCTTCGCTCATGAAATTTTGGTAATACCAAATTTTTCCTTCAGTTCAGCCAGGCAATTTTCGAGCAGAAGAAATGGGCGCCCAACATTTGGTTTGGTAGCTTGCGTGCATTTGAACACATGTCACATGGTGATTGGCTACGGAAAGGTGTATTAATTGCTTACTTAGTTTGATTTACAAATTAGAAATGACCATATTTCCTCAACCGAGTATCCGATTTGTGATCCGATTAAACCGTTGTGTTCCTTGTCGTTTTATCAACAAAATAAGACCCACTTAATATATTTTGGGGCAAAAATAAATAAATAATATACGAAACCTACATGTCATACTTACAATTTTGGTATAGCTGCAATCCAAACACATCAATTTTGGTATTGCTCGTGAATTGGTAAAGCTACGATCCAAACACTATTTTTTACCAAGATTTTGGTATTGCCTGGGTTTTGATAATACCAAAATTTTGGTATAGCCACCTGAAGTCACAAACCAAACAGGCTCTAAGATCAATAACTACAGTGGGTTTGCTACTGTAGTGCCCCTACAGAGTACTGTTTATACACTCACAAAACACTATTGACATACTAAACCTCACATAATGTACCTATGCAGTAGCGCAGAGGATCCGATCCCCTTCCAATCCCAGCGTCGAAATTTATCTGCTCGAATGGAGGTTGGAACAGTAGCAGCATCGAATTTATCAGCCGAACTTTAGAAGGTTCTGCCCTTTCGGTAGAGAGATGATAGACGTTTTCACTTATCATTGGTTGCTCGAGCCTTTCAATCTTCTAAACCGGGCTTCTAGCACGACACGTCGAACGAAGTTTCTTTGAAGCCACGTACGTTCCCTTTGAATCTTGATGGCTGCTAACCCAAAGCCGCCTCCGTGCTCTAATAGTCCACGTGATTTGTTGCCTCCAAAGCAGTGTGGATAAATATTCCGTTTCACTTTTCTACCACGATTGGAGTTACAATAATCTAAGTGGAACATTCCTGCTCTTCGATCTAAAAAGAAATTGTTTTGAGGGACACTCCATGTCCAACACGGGAAAATCCCCATGCACGAAACATGCAGGCATCACATCACCGACCAATACGATACCAAATCCAGTCCGTCTCGCAGAAGAAAAAAGAAAGTTGCTGTTGTAATTCATCTCTGATGTTCAGACTTCAGAGTGGAGTAGTTATTAGATGGGATCGACATGTGACTGTTCTTTGTTTTCGCAGAGGCTCGCTCAGTTTGTGTTCAGATAAGTTGGTCAATTTGAGCACACTAGACGTCAGGTGCAACGACCATCACATGGCAACGGTACTTCTCTAATTAGTCTGCTGTACAACAAAGTCAGAAGGAAAAAATGGCACTCCTCTCTCCTTTCAGTGAGAGCCAGCCCAGTGTCCGATGTGTTGCAACAGTTTTTAAATAAACATAATATATATTATTAGCTTAGAAAATCAATATTAATATGGTAATTATCATATAAATAAAAGTTTTATATATAATTTGTATATAATCAATAAGCCACATATATTTTACTGAATTTTTCTCAATTTAACCCTTTTTAAAACTCCACATTTATACCACAGCTTAAATCTTATTTAGATTTTGACCCGGGTGGTACTACTCACGCGGCAGTACTGCAGCGCCAGCGGCGTGAGTCATGCTGCGTGGCGGTACCTCGGCGCCATGAGTCATGGCCAATAGTAGAGTCAGCGCGTGAGTCATGGCGCCGACCCTGAGTCCAAAATCGAAATAAGACAGATAATAAATGAGTTTTAACGAAAAGGTTAAATTGAAAAAATACGGTATATTTTATTATAAGCGATAAGCATAAATAATTTAATTATCCACATAAAATACTTCAAATAATATATACATATATACACATATCAATCAATAAAAGATCTTACCAACTCAAAAGTTAAGGGGAGGAGGTGGTAGATAATAAACTCATCGTCACCACCAAATCCTTCTTTTATAATAGTAAAGAAAAACGAGCATATTCGTCTTGGTTCAATTTTTATTGTGTATGATTTTTTTTATAAGAACTCAAAGAAGGAGAATCACTACTCACTAGACATTCTTCAACCAGCTATCTTGGGAAAAATATACCACAAATCATGCATGACCTCGGTGCATAGATCAAGCAAGCAACATTTTTTTTTTTTGCCTCTTTGGAAATAGCGTTTGCAAATTAAGGGGGCTAGCCAAATTGAGATTCGTTAAGCCAACAACAGACTCTGGAGTGGAAGCCTCTCAGCAAAGCACATTGGGCGAGCTAATTATGGCCGACCAATTTAACTTCTCCTTTCCATAAAAAGCCATCGCGAGTAGTTTAACCACAACCCGACACCAAATCTTGCTCACCATCCATCCCAGAAAGGGGAAAGAATAGTTACACAGTAGCGTCGCTGCGTGCAAACGTATCTATCTATAGTCTTCAGCACCAAACAAGTGGTTAAGCAGTTGAGCTGCTAACTTTTGACCGCAACAGTGTGCAGCCTGGGCTAGCTAGAAGACGCGGCCCTCTTTTGTTGTCGCTCTAGTGGTTGCGCCCGCGAGATCTGAGCAACCAAGGAGAAGTTGGGATGTGCTCGCCTTGTTTTCTCCACGCCTTCCTTTGGACACAACTCGTTCTGTTTGGCTGCCCAGCTTAACCACTCTCACCAATGTCTCTCTGAAACGAACACGCAAGGTTATTTTAAGGCGCAAAGATCGTTTCCAGTTAAAGCAAGGCGAGGAAATGGTAGCGCTGTTGCTTACTTGCAAAAAATAAAAATGGAGTTTGGTGATTTGGCAATGGTGGACCTGTGGTGTTGGCTGGAGTTAGCAGCAAGTTGTTGTCTTCACCCACCAACCACCATCTCCTCCAAACGTACAAAAGGAGAAGATCACCACTCTCTCTCTCTCTCTCTGTTATTGGTTCACCAGCGTTTCTTTCTCCATATATTACCTTGCTGCTACCTTAACCCAACCCCATTTCACTTCCCCTCCACCGAAGGCAAATCTGCACCCCACCAACCAAATCCTCCACGGAGTAAACAAAGGGAGAGAGAGACAACACACGTCCAGCAGCTGCAGCAACATGTAAGCGTGGGCAGAGCCAAGCTGATCGCCAGTCGCCACCACCCTCAGCTCTTCATAGTACCAACCGCTACTAAACTAGTAGACGACTAGTAGGCTAGGCTAGTGCTGCTCCTGTGGGTGGCTTTCCGGTGGGGCTCCTCAAAGGCAGAGGCAGAGGCAAGAGGCCCATATCAAGTGAAGGAGGTAGCGGCAAGCGAGCGCGAGGAGGCAGGAATCATTCGGCAGCAAAGCTGCCGTCGCCACATCGTCGCCACTGTCCCCGCTTTCCTGGGCCGCGTGGGGCCGCGCCTATCCTCTCCTCTCCTCCCACCCCCGCGTCCTCTCCCTCTAAAACACGCAGCTGGGATAGGTTGGATTTGGCCGGGTGCTGCCGCTGTCGTTGCACCGCCACCACCGCGCACACCGCATCAACACCAGCACCAGCACCAGCACCAAGTCGGGTTTTTCTTTCTTCTTTCCTTGAGATGCTTCCGCTGCTCCTTATATCCACCCTCCCGGCCTTCACGCTGCTCCTCGTTGCACCCGCCTCGTACAAGCCCTGCAAGCTCGTGCGGGAGCTCGGCCTCGTCGCGCTGCTGCTCGCGCGGAGCTGCTGAGGCACTCCGTCTCCACCGTGGGGTACGAGGAGCAGGGGCGAGAATGCCGCCGTCCAAGGCGCAGACGGCGGCGCCCGCATTGGCGGGGAAGCGGAGGCGGCGCTCCCGGTGCTCGACCTGCCGGAGCTGGCGCTGGACTGCGTGCTCGAGGAGCTGTCCCCGGCATCGCTCGCCGCGATGGCGTGCGTCTGCGCGGGGCTCAGGGACCGTTGCTCCATGGACAGCCTGTGGGAGCGCCACGTCCGCGGGAAGTGGGGCCGCGTGCTCGGCGCCGCCGCGCAAGGAGTGGGAGGCAGAGCTGAGCGCCAGGAGGAGCGCCACCACCTTGCCGCGCCCGGTCAGGCGGAGGAGCTGGGTAGACTCGCTGGCGTGCGCCTGGCCCTTCTCTTGGATCGGCTGCCGCTGGCTCAAGGGGGACGCGACCGCCGCCGCCGCCACCGAGCCAGCACCCGTGCCGACGGCCGACACGGTGGCCGCGTGGTACCGTGCGCTCGAGTGCGGCGAGTTCCGGTTCCCCGCGCAGGTGTACAACCGCGAGGTAACAACAATCTACCCTAGTACTATATAGAGTGTATACTCCACTAGTTTTTGCTCAGTGTAATTAAAGTTTGTTTCTTTTTAACTGTAGTCGTCATTAGATTAGGTAGAAGCTAGCACGGCTCGCTTTGTTTAATACTGGGAAGATATTCTCTTTAGCAGGACGGGCATGTCGGATTCGTGCTGTCGTGCTACGACGCTCACCTCCGCTATGACAGGCGAACTGATACCTTCACCGCGAGGTACTCCAATTTACCTGTTACCGCTGGTAGTAGTTGTTGTTATATATGATCCGATTGAATTGGCCACAAGTGAATGAAGCTAATTAATCCGTGTAGTGCTCATGGAGATTAGTAGTTAACCTCTGTAAAGTAGAAGTACTAATTCGAGGGAGTGCATGCATCATAAATACACGTTAAATCAGTGATTGAGAAATGTTGATGAAGGCCATAAGAATATACAAGATCTTTTGGATTCAGTTGCTGTGATTGCCTGATTGGGGTCGCTTTTAATCGGCGATGGATGGGCAATTGATGGGTTCTGCATGATAGGTACCCGCCGCACGGCCGGAAACCGGCGAAAGAGGAGTTCGGCGTGCAGTGGAGCAGGATCCGCGCTCCGTCGGTGAGCACGCCGGCGCACGATCTCCATGTCTCGGGCTGCTTGGAGGGCCTGTGTCCCGGAGACCACTTCGAGATCCAGTGGAGGAAGAGCAAGGATTTCCCTTACGGTATGTGCTTCACATCACGCACCGACACATAGTTCGGCAAGCCAATTCCCAATTTTAACCTTGTAAAATACCTAAGATGGCTATTGGGACAGAGTTAGCTTTGTACTTACATGCCACTTGATAATTGATGCTTTGTTGTCGTGGATCACAGGCTGGTGGTATGGTGTCGTGGGTCACCTGGAGCCATGCAATGCAAACGAGCATCTCTGTCGTTGCCATGAAGATGGTAACATGCACTTACTTTCCTTTAAATTTTCGGATTTACTATTTCTAAGTCGCCTGAATTTTTCTAAAGTCTAAATCAATTTTTGTGACTATTAGATTTGCGTAGAGATTGATGTGCTATATGATTGGATGTTAATTTAATAGATGAAAAATGTGACTTATGTTTAAAAAAAATTCAGTCACCTTATGATTATGAATAGACAACCCCTTGTGAGCATGATCTTAGGGCTAAACTTGAATACGGACATGAACCCTAGCTCTAAACTCATGAACACCTACAAAACCTTAGATCGCGGAAGCTTGAGTGTCACATACCGAACGGATGAAGCCATGAGGTGATGAGCGATGATGTAGTTGCGTCGGCGTTTGATGAAGATGCCGTAGGGGTGAAGAAGAGGCGTCGGTGATGATGCGTCGGTGGACGTAGTGGTGGTCGTGGAGCCGGCCGGTGACGTCGCGGCGATGATGGGCTCGGTCTTCGTCCACCTTTAGCGCTCGTTAGTAGATCGGTGTGCGGGGTTTAGATGACCAAGAACAACCTTTGTTCAAGCTCGAGCCCCTAAGTGTTTTATGTGGCGCTAGGTGGCGGGACCCAAACAAAAGAAGTTGGTCGCGCCTCAGATCAATGGCGCGGTCGAGACAGGTCTCCGTGGATTCTCGAAACCGTTAGCGAAGATCATCCCAACATTCTCCCTTTGATCGTAAGGCTAACATCATAAGCCCATTCTCAATAAAATAGCATACGCCAAGATAATGCGTCGCATGACCAATGAAGTGTCATACAACCTCGGTATCTATAGTGTACTATCCTATCTTGAAATGGATGTTCATTATACTTAATGGGAGTTGGTTTTTTTTTAAGGTCCTTTAGTCGAGAATCGAGGCTTTCCAATAAACCCATATCGGCAACATGATCACGAAAAATATTGGGTGGTAAACCTTTAGTAAGCGGATCCACAAGCATTGACTTAGTACTAATATGCTTGATACTAATGGTTTGATCCGGATTCTATCTTTCACAACATGATACTTAATGTCAATGTGTTTGGCAACACCACTTGACTTGTTGTTACTCGCATAAAAGACTCAGGGTTCATTATCGCAGATATAAAGTGAGCGGTTTTAGATATCGCTCTACCACTCTAAGTCCCGGATAAAATTCTTAAGCCATCTGGCTTTGCCGGTGGCCTCATAACATGCCACAAACTCAGCTTGCATCGTTGAAGATGTCGTAAGTGTTTGTTTGGAGCTTTTCCACGAGATAGCTCCTTGAGCGAGTGTGAAGATATAACTGATGTGGATTTCTTAGTATCAACACATCCCATAAAATCGAATGAATAACCAACAACTTCAAGGTTATCAAATCTTATATGTGAGCATGAAATTCTTAGTAGCTCGCATATAACGCAAGACTTTCTTAACGACCTTCCAGGTGGTCAGGCCCCGATTTGACTGATATCGCCAAGCATCCGGTTACAAAAATTAAATCGTATGCACGTGCATACTTGAGCATACATAATGCTTAGGATACCAAGCATAAGGAACCGACTTCATCGATCGGTTTCATATTGGTTCCTTGGACATTGAAATGTCCCAAACTTATCGCCCTTAACAATAGGGCAAAGCGAGCGAGCACTTATGCATATTGTATTTCTTGATACTCACATCAATGTATGCCTTACGAGATAAACCTAATATTCCTTTGGACCTATCTCGGTGAATCTCAATGCCAAGAACGTAAGAGGCATCACCAAGATCCTTCATATCAAAATTAGATGAAAGAAATCTTTTGATCTCAAAAAAGATATCCTTATCATTGCCGCCAATAAGATGTCATCCACATAAAGCACTAAGATGGTGAATTTACTCCTGAACTTAACATATATGCAATTATCAACTTCATTTTCTTTAAAACCAAAATTCCTTATTATCTTATCGAATTTGAGGTACCATCGCCTCGACGCTTGTTTCAAGCCATAAATTGATTTCTTAAGTCGACATCCCATATGCTCCTTGCCTTCCACGACAAAACCTTAGGTTGAGCCATGTAAACATTTTCTTGCAAGTCGCCATTAAGAAATGTCGTTTTAACATCCATCGATGCGACTCTAAATTATAATGAGCTACAAGTGCTATAACTATTCGAATGAATCTTTAGTTGAGACAGGAGAAAAGGTGTCATTATAGTCAATCCCTCTCTTTGTGAGAAGCCTTTTGCTACAAGCCTTGCTTTGAACCTTTCGATATTTCCCTTAGAGTCGTGTTTGGTTTTGTAGACCCATTTACAACCTCATGTTTTGACTCAGTCAGAATTTCTACTAGGTCCCCACATCATTAGTGCTCATAGACTTTAGTTCATCCTTCATGGCATCAAGCCACTTAGGAGAATGTTCACTCATCATGGCCTCCTTATAAGAGGTGGGATCATCTACCTTCCCTACATCATTAATATCCTCATTCATATATACAACATAATTATTCGGGATGGCGGATCTTCTCTCCATTGTGATCTTCTAATAGGTTCATTAGCTATGACAGAGGCTGCTGAGGCTCATCATTAGGTACAACATTAGGAATTTCAGAGACCTCAACGGTGGGTGCAACAACGGTATTTTCTCTGGAGGTGCAACCACCGAGGCATAGGAATAAAGGTCTCGGGATGAGCGGTGAAGGAACGTAAACCGCTTCTCCTCAAGATCTATTTTCACGGGCTCCGGCTCCTCATTATTTTCTAAGAACACGGCGTGCCTTGTTTCTACAAACTTAGTTGTCCTATTAGGACAAGAAAAGCGATACCCTTTGGATCTTTCGGGGTACCCAATAAAATGATAACTTATTGTTTTAGGGTCTAATTTCCCAATATGTGGATTAAAAATCTTAGCTTGACAAGACAACCCCACACTCGTAAATATTTCATACTCGGTTTCCTCCGAGTCCATAATTCATAAGGTGTCTTAGAGTAATCGACTTACTAGGAACCCGATTAAGAATATATGCACTATCTTTAGTGCTTCCATCCACAAACTAATGGGTAAACTAGAGTGGTGAGCATGCTCCGTACCATATCCATAAGTGTGCGGTTGCGTCTCTCACTACTCCATTCTCACGAGTTCACTGGCATAGAATCTTGGGCAACAATGCCATTTTCTTGAAGAAACTTAGCGAAAGGGCGAGAATTTGTCCATAAGAGGCATGTCTTCCATAATATTCTCCCCACGGTCCGATCTTACCACTTTAATTCTTAAGTTGTGCTGATTTTCAACTTGACCTTAAATATCTTAAATTTATCAAGTGACTCGGATCGGTCTTTAATGGGAAAGATATAACCATAACGGAGAAATCATCAGTGAATGTTATAAAAGAATCAAAACCATCCACCGATGTCACAGGAAAAGGACCACAAATATCGGTATGAATTAATTCTAAGAGTCCTGTGCTGCGAGTAGCTCCCTTCTTTATTTGTTTCACATATTTTCCTTTAATGCAATCAATGCAGTGGTCTGAGTCAGAGAAATCTAATGGGTGGAGAATCTCTTCCTTAATGAGACACTCCATTCTCCCCTTCGAAATGTGGCCTAAACGACAGTGCCACAATTTCGAAGAAGTCTCATCATTCTTTTTACCTTTAGCATCACAGACATTCAAGGATACGGGAGATTCATTAAGGGAAAGCATATAGAGTTTGTCTCGTCTAAAAGCAAGACCAATATCATTAGAATCAAACGTAATAATACATTTATTATCACCAAAAGTACACTTAAAACCTTCATCGTCCAACAAAGAAACTGAAATCAAATTCCTCCTAATAGAAGGAACATAAACTACATTATTGAGACGAAGTGAGAAGCCGTTGTCTAAGACTAATGTAATTGATCCTATTGATTCCACTTCGGCTTCCTTTCCATCCGCGACTCTAAGGCTTCGCTCCCCCTTTCTTAGGGTTCTCGCGGTATGGAATCCCTATAAAGAATTAGTAACGTGCACAGTTGCACCTGAGTCAATCCACCAGGAATTAATGGAAAAATTTGCATAAAGTGTTTCATCAACAAAAGTTATTATATCATTACCCTTCTTTGCGAGCCACTTTAGGAATCAAACACAGTCCTTCGAAAGTGTCACGCGCTTGCAAAATGACATTCACCCCCTTTAGGTGCTCCAAACAGAGCTACATGAGGCTTAGGTGCATTGTGCACTTTAGGCCCAGACTTATCGGCATTGGGAGAACGCCAACTTCTTTTTAGATTTGAAGTCCCTTGGAACTTCCTTTATTGGAGCCACCAACTTGAAGTGCAAGATCCTCTTTTCGTCCTTATTCTTTCCTCCTCACGAACACACATGGCGATTAAATCGCTCATGTTCCACTTTTCTTCGAGTATTATAGTTGATCTTGAAAGTCATATACTCGAAGGGAGAGAGGTCATAATGAAATGGACTAGGAAACCATCAAATCTCCATGTCCATCCCTTAAGTTTCCTACCATATGAGTCATCATCATTATGTGTTCTCTAATACTATCGGAACCATCATATTTAGTTGTCAAGAGCCTCGGATAGAGTACTAGCATAAACTTTTGTGGAGCCCTTAAATTTTTCTTCAATTGATGCGGATACTCTTTAGCATTTTCAGAATCGGGATTGCTCCCCGATCCCAAGCGAAATGGAGGTCTTCATTATCATAAGTGATAGGCGGTTGGACCGCTCCCATTTCTCAAACATTAGTTTCATAAATTTTCTTTTGTCATCATAATTTTCCTCACCTCGAGGAGGAATGGGGTGGCACCCTTAAAGCATAATCGAGATCTAATACCCCAAGGACAACATGGATCCTCTCCTTCCAGGAGGGAAAATTACTCCCCGTAAGTTGTTCAATGTTGTCGATTGTGGCAGCGACATTTGATGCATTTATTGCTGAACACCAAAATACAGGGTATAAATTAGAATTAACATAAGAATATGTTGTATGCAATTAATCCTACGTTGGTCTAATTAATAACACACAAAAAACTATAGTTCTAATTCACATCACCGTTGGGCAGATAATGAAAAAGAACAAATTAATTAATATAGCAACACATGATTATAATCAACGTTGGTCAGAATATAATCACATGCATACATAATGCCAAAATAAACTATTAAATCTCCAACTAAAATATCTCGTTGGTTCAATTTTAATTAGATATAATACACAAGAATTGGGTAATAATACTTTATTATTGGGCAATAAAACATCATTCATGATATATCATAATTGTGCATCAAAACAATAATTAAATCGATTGCACAAAGTGATTTAATCATAAGAAAATGCCGAAATTAAACAAAAAACACTATTGCAGTCAGCCCATAAAGGAAACGGCCCAAAAACTCACGCACGGCCCAAAGGCACGCGCGCGGCACAACTCCACGCGCTTCGCCCTCGGCGCCGCGATGCGAGCGCCCGAAAGCTCCCGCCAACTACCGCTAACCTCAATTCGTGCCGCCGGATTCACTCTCATCGGCCGAGATCTTCTCGCGAAGGCTCAAAAACCGAAAACCCTAACCTAAGCTCATTCGCCTTTCTCTCCCGAAAACGGAGCGGCGCGCGTTGCGGCGCATCGACGCGGCGGGAGAGCGACGCGGCGGAGGCCCGCACGCGGAGCGGCGACAAAGCGGCGGGCGAGGAGCATGGCGGTGCGGCGAGGATGAGGTGGCGGCGCCACTCAGCTTTCCCTCGCGGTAGCGCGCGTGCAGCGGGTTGCGCGCGCGGCCGTCAGTGGAGCTGACGGTGGTGCCGGCGACAGAGCGACTCGGATCTCCAAAAGCGTGAGTAATTTCGCGCATCTAGATTAGGGTTTTAATTTTGGGGTCTAATTTGGGGAAAAGAACTTGGAGGTCCGATTTGGCATAAAAACTTAAATCCTCCTTCTAAAGTGCTACCCATTAGAGCCTCATTAACCCTTAGATCTAAAACTTTAATCACTAGATTCGGCAAAAACATGTTCGGTTTTTGACTAATTTTGGGTTCAAGATGAGCTAGGCTAGGCTCGATAGGGCCAAATGTGTACATAAACTAGCTCCAATCTCATGAACACCTACATAAACATTAGATGCGGAAACATTAGGATGCTTGAACGAACGGATGACGCGCCATGAGGTGATGAGCTGATGGTGTAGATGCGTCGGCGTTTGATGAAGATGCCGTAGATGAAGAAGAGCGTCGGTGAGAGGCGTCGGTGGACGACGGTGGTCGTGGGCGAGGAGGTCGTCGCGGTTCTAGGTCTTCGTTCACCTTTTAGCGCGTTAAGATCGGGTATGTACGGGTTTAAGTTGGCCAAGAACCACCTTTGTTCATGCTCGCCGAGCCCTCCTAAGTGTTATGTGGCGCTAGGTGACGGGACCCAAACAAAAAGAAGTTGGTCACGCCCGATCAAGGCGCGGTATGGACATGGTCTCCGTGGATTTGGAAACCGTTAGCGAAGATCATCCCAACACACCTCGGTGGCGCCGCCGTCCCGCATTGCGGCGCGGACGGCCAGCGCCGCTGCCTCCACACTTGGCGTGCTTGTTGCTGGGTGCGAGCGACACGACGGCGGGCCGCGACGGCGCCGCCAGCGCAGAACGACGACGAGGAGGGCGGTGTGGCACGTGGTGGTGTGCTGCTCGGCCTCGGCCTGGCCCTGGAGGAGTAGAGGCCTCGCCATGGCGGCTAGCTTGTGCGCGTGTAGTGCGGACAGTGTGAAACTTTAATTTGGCGAGTGCACTCTGAGAGCAACATGCATATGAAAGGGTGGATAGCGATCGATCGAGACGAGACGACAGGCATATGTATATCTATGTCCTAAACTAAGTCAGTACATCGGAAAAGCTTTTTATCTGCTGTCTCATCTGCTGTCAATTTCATCTTGAGCCACACCATTTTTTTTTTGTCTCTCGTTGTATTCTCTATGAGTATGGACATTCTACACCCACTATCCTTACCCCTTCCATTTTGCTTTAAGATTCGCGCCTCCTTCTCTCTCTCCTTCCCTCTCTCATCAGTGTCTCTCTTCGCCGCCACCGTCAGAAACTTCGCACGCACGTCGAAAGCCCTGTTCACGCCGCTGTTGGAAACCTCGCTCGCCTACTGGAAACCCTACCCGCACACTGCCGCTGTCGGAAACCTCGCCCGCGGCTACTGCCGTGCCGAAAACCTCTTGAAACCCCGAGGTTTCTGGCGGCGTGTGTGAGGTTTCAGCATGTGGGCGGCGGCGCAATGCAAGAGAGAGGGTAGGGGATAGAAGCACGAATCTCGAAGTAGTGTGGACTGCCTGGATAATACATACAGGTGTATGTATTATCCTTGTATTTCTTATTTTTTTGTTCCCAAAATATACATGTGCTGACTGGAATGCATGGAACAAGTATAGCTAGGTAGATGTATATATTTCCACACAGTTACTCGCATCTTTTCGCTAGAAATTCGCATCTTTTCGATCGATCTCGCCGTGCTAGACATTTCACGTCGACCGGCTCAAGTCAGTCAGTCAGTCAGTCTGCGCACTGATCAGTCATGTGGGACCAAGTCATATATATCGGAGGAAGCACGGCAGCGAACAGCAACACGCCACGTGGGTGACCCCATGCTCTAAATCAATTTGACTCCGAACAGGGGAACCCAACTGTGCGTGTTGATCCTCTCATGTGCTACTGTAGTTCACTGCAGCGCAATTACCGTGCAAAAGCACTGCAGAGAAAATACGGTAGCGAAATACTATTTCGATTGTACTATGACAATCAATCTTATCCGTTGTACGATCTAACGGTGAGAGGAGTTAAAGCACTATGCATCTCTACCATTGTTAGTGGCAGCGGAAGAGGATGCCAATCCTATGTAAAGGTATCTGTAGTCTTCACTTAATTTTCAAGTTGATAGATAAGATCATAAAGAAGAAGCTGCAGCAGTAGCTTCATATATACGGATCGGATATCCGTCATTCTTGAGAGAACACCGTGTAAACAAGATTTACAAAGAAAGCACCATAGAACAGGCATAGATACTGTAGTGATTTTACTATACCTTTGGTGCTAAGATCATTTGTTTTGAATCGTAAGGTGAAAATAATACCACAGTACATTTCATTGCAGATCCTCTCCGTCTGTCTCTTCAACGCAGACCATCCGTCTCCTGTACACTCCTTTCCAGGACTTCTGATGCGATTTTGAGCCATGTTCAGCTTCTTTTCTTTTCTTTTGGGGTTCTGTTTCATGAAGGCTCGACCGATTTTACTGTCTTAATAATTCTCTTTGGGTAAAAATAAAATAAAATAAAGAGAAGGATTTTTTTTTTTATGGTACACCCAAATGAATGTAAACCATTGATGTTGCATGATCCAAGGGCTGATGTTTCTATTTCCTCATAAGAGGTAACAAGTCATCTATCACCCTTCAAAGGGTACTACAGTCAATTACTACGTATAAATAAGGATAGATAATATTCTATTATCACATTGGGCTGTTTTTGTATTCTCAGGGAAAAGACAGAGGAGGGTAGGTTGGGCCCTTCACTCTTCAAATTCCAGATGGGCCAAACTAAATTGGGCTTGCAGACTATATGGGCTACACTGGGACTCGATCAGGCTATCTAATGGGCTCTTAAAAATAATTTCTATGGACTAATGTCACTTCGGGATCGTTCTATTACCCTTTTTCGGTCCTGTCCATGTTACCCAGCTTCTTCAGCTGCGTCGAAGATCAAAGCTCAAAGCCTTTTTTCTTCGTCGCCATGCCCATGCATGCACCACCACACACACTTGCGTTTCATCTAAGAAACAAGTCATCGTCCATAACCCGTGGACCTTTTCACCAGGTAGCCGATCAAACTCAGCAAGTCTTTGGAATCTTTGCGTCGTCCAAGTTATGGATTAGTCCATGTCAGAGTAACTTGGTGTTTCATTCTTGCTTTCCTGCGAAGCTCATGCCTGAACCACTCTGAATTTCTGAGTAAAAAGCAACTGCGGATTTTTCTTCCCCCTTCTTTTGCCGTAACATGGGGTCTTTGGACCCTGTGTAATTGTGTATTGGGTCCATCCTTTTGCGCTGCGACGTCACAACCGAACCAACAACCACCGCACTAAGAACAGACGTCTGCTAAAAGAGGCTCTTCTGAAATACGGATACCCATCTCAGAGCTGGTGAATGGGGATTGTGCAGAGAGGTTGTTTTGCAAAGGAGGACTATGTTCAGTAGCAGTAGAAAGTAACTACTACTTCTGAAAGAACAGAGTGAATGAAAGGTACTCAAGGCTTCAGATTTTTTTTACTGGCTGTGACTTGTGACAAAATCGTGTCCATTCACCTCGGAGTTTAAGTGCTAACTTCTTTCACGTCAGTCATTCACATGAAATCAGTCAGGTAGTCAAAACCAAAGAACGGAACAAAATTGGCCGCTATAGTTTCTCTTTCATGTTTATGTCAATCGCTTGTCAGAGTCAGACATGCATAGACATGCTGACATGCATCTCCTCGTTTCTGCGGTAATGCCACGCTACATTCTAATTCTGCATTCAGAAAGGGTATCTACTATCCACCACTACCATAGTACCACACTAATCAGAGTGTTCTATCTGTTTCTGAATACTTGGCCCTCTTTACTCTTTACGGTCTTTAAATTTAAACTTTGACTCTTAATTTTAAACTAATATGTTTATAAAATATTATGAGAGTATAATATTATAAAATTATTTCTTACGACAATTCTAACAATATCATTTTAATACGACCAATCTAAACATTTTAAAAAATATTATTGGTCAAAGATTACTAAGCTTGACAGGTCAAAGTCAAAGAGAACCAAGTATTCTGAAACGGAGGGAGTACTGAATAGGCCAAAAAGAAAAAAAAGAAATGTTGCTTCTTGTGAGCAAAAATAAAGGACACCCACACATCGAGTTTTTGGTTATTTTAGCATCTTTTTAAACCGAAATAGCAAAAATAGTCTCTCCCTAATGAAATTGCAAAAATTGCACTCCTACCGTGTGAAAATAACGCGATAGGTCACGTGCCGCTGACCTAGACCGCGGCAGGACACATGACGAGCTCCTAGCTGGCGGCAAGCAGCCTACCACATGCCCAGTCCGCGGTAGGTCGGCGGGCAAGTGCGGTAGGTGGCTGGCTGATTTGCTCACCACGTGTCATGCCACGGTTTGGGTCAGCGGCACGTGGCTTGCCGGGGCATTTTCGCATGGTAGAAATGTTATTTTTACAATTTTGTTCGTAGAGGATATTTTTGCTATTTCATTTTAAAAAACGTGTCATTTTAACTAAAAACTCCCCACACATCTGTAGCATCCAAAATCTTGGATTTGCAAAATCTTCATCGTTCAAGAACGCAAACCCCAAAAATTTCCCGTTTTGTGCAAGATCGGATTCCCAAAATTGCAGACGAGCTTCTTCCCGCTTCTCCTAACCTAGCCCTCCTCCCTACCCCTAGCCTCGCTGCCGCCATACCCCGGCCGTGTCAACGCTCGGTCCTCCGCCCCGCGCGGCCGCCAACGCCGGAAAGCCGCACTCGACCTGTCCCATCCCGCCGCCGCCGCGCGATCCTCGCCTCTCCCGCCGCTACCAAACGTCAACTGACGCCACCCTTCTTCGGACCAAGCCCTCCTCGGCCTTTAAAAGCCCCGCCGCCCCCTTCTCCCTCCCAAGCAAAACCCTAGCAAAGAAAGAAGATCGGGAAGAAGGAGGAAGGAGTCGAACCTTACCTCTTCGCCGTGCGCCGCCGCCGCGTCTGGTGCCTCGCTTCCCTACGGCCGCCGCTTGTCGTCGTCGCCATCCTCCCGTCGCCCTTCCCGAGCAAGAACCTCCTCCACTCCCGTGCGCGCCCGCCGCTCTCTTCCACCTTACGCCCTGCGCCTCCTTCTTTCTTTTCTCCCGGCCGAGAGCCTCGCCTCCGCTTCGAGGCCACCGGGCCCATGGGCGCGCGCGGGCGCATCGCGCCGAGCCGGCGCCGCCTGGGCCGCGCAGCGCGCTCCGCCCAGTCGCGTCCAATGCAAGCAAAGGCGGCCGTGGGCCACTTTGTCTTTTTCTTTTTTTTGTGATTTTCTTTTCCCTTTTTCTTTTTAATTCAAAAGAGAGGTTTCAAATATTTATTTCTCCCCCATTTTAACTCCAAAAATTGTGAAGTTTGTTTCTAAAAATTTCTAAAATCAAGCCCTTTCTTTTGGTGCTAGTTTGGTTCTTTTTGGAGTTCATTTGATGAGACTTGTTATTTATTTAATTTAATTGCTCGTTTATTTCTTTTCCGGTACGATCGATCGCGTAGAGTTCGGAGAAGCCGGAGACCCCCACTTCGATCAAGCTCAAGAGTATCAAGATCATCTAGCCGTAGACCCAGGCGAGTCGACACTTTGATCATATTGAACCTACATTTTATGCAAATTATGTTCTTTTAAATATCAAATTGCATGCTTTATTTCCCTTATGCAAATGTATGTTAAATACCCTAAGGTAGTTAAATGCCAATTTGATGCTTAATTATTAATACACCATTCCTTGATAATTGAATTGCCATACCCCCATGTCACCTAGTAAATATTTGGTAACTATACTAGTATAGGCTATACTTAAGCGCCATGCTAGTCTTGCTTAAGTATCGGGTATCATCTACCCCATTCATCATCTTTTGAAATGAACATGATTTTGGGCGGTCATTGGGTGTAAATGACCGAGATGGTTATGATGTTGTATTTTTCCTACCTCTAAAAACCCTAAAGAAATTGCTTGTCACATCCAGGCGGATGGTATGATGGATGGTATGTTGGTGGGTGCTAATGCAGCCCAAGGAATGTTGGTTTGTGGATGGTATGTGGTATGAACCGCCTGGATGGTCCCTAAGGACTTAATCCTGTGATGACCTCCCAATGTAAACAATGACGACCACATGTCTATAATGGTGTCGACACGGCTAAATAATTTGTATCCGTTAGTATGAGTTGCACGAGCAGATGACCCGCTACGCCATAAGCCTATGTGGCTATGGGTTGGGGTGTACGACTTACGGGTCTATGTGAACGTAGTCGTGGCGCAAGAGAAGTCCGGGAAAGAGTTGAGGTCTATGTGAGCGTAACTCTTCTCGGTGAAACCTTAGCGGGTGTAACAAATCTTGGTGGATGCATTGTAAAGGCCTTGTGACGATCTCCTTGGCTTACATGTCTACTAAACATGTGTATATGTCGGGATGATTGTCTCTTGTGGGTAAAGTGTACAACCTCTGCAGAGTGTAATAAACTGTTCGAATAGCCGTGCCTACTGGTCATGGCGGACATGGGAACTTACAAGAGTTAGTTCATTTATAAAACCTTGTGGGCGGGATAAAATGTGTTGGGTCATTTGTGACCTGGTTTTAGTTTTTCTGGGTGGATGTACCCAGTGATGTCAAGTGGTGGATGTAACCGCTATCAAAAATAAGCATGAGGTGGAGGTAACCTCATTGTTATAAATATTGCACAAGTAATCTCTTTAACAAATGCAATGTGGTTAAAATGCTACGTGATAGGACTTTTAATATTGGTACTTTAATTATTGCTTTGTGCAAATAAATGAACCCGAGCCATCCTTGTTAAGCCTTGCATGTATAATATTGCATCTTGTGTGTTGGCTCGCGAGCACGGTAGTTGTGCTCATCTCGCTCTTTCCCCCAACCCCGTAACCCGCGGATCATGGAGACTACGTCTACTACGAGGACCAGACGCCGAGGAGCAAGGACATGAAGAAGAGTAGCATAGTTCTTGTAGTTCAGGTCTCGCCTCGACCGGTTGGCTCGTTGGTACTTGTGTACCTCCTATATTATCAAGCCCTTGGCTAATATCGGTCGACACCTAGTACCCGATCGCTTGCTCGTGGAGAGGCTTGCTCTACCCCTTTGCTTCCGCTAACGACTCGAGATTTTTGTAATGAACTCATTTGGCCTAATCGGCCCTTTTGTAAACTCGACCGACGTGGTCTATTTGAACTCTAATGCTTGTATTAATGAATGGTTTGGTCTCGCGATGTATGAAATGATTGACAATGTGTAATGTGAGCGCTATCTACCGATCCAGAATAGCGCAGATATTTCCACAGAGGATTCGGATTACTGAAATCCGGTCCGACAGAGTGGGTATCGAGCATACGATCAGAGGAGCCTTAGTTAGTTCTGGCGCTGCCTAAGGTCTTGAGTCTTATTTTGAAACCTAAGAAAAGCTTTGGCAAAAATATAGTGTATTTATCGCTCTTACTTGTCATTCCTAGTTCTGTACTCATCCTACTTCACTTGGATTTATTCACATCGACTTCCTCTTGTTTTCAAAATTTTAGATGGTCGCTCCGTCGCTCACGGCTCTTGGGACTTTTTCTCTCACGAGAAGACCTCGGAGGCTTCGTGGGGATTTTTCGCCACCGATGCAGATTCAGAGTTACTACCATCCGCCTATCTTCATGGGTAGGATGACTCGTGTTCTGGACCAGAGACCGGAGCATGGAGGTTTTCCTCTATGCTAGGGAGGGTGAGTTCAATACTCACACCTTCAAGGTCGAAGCACCCCAGAGCCGTGCTTTGGATCTTGTCCGGGATGTGGCACGACTTGCCGCGCCTCGCGTGCCGGATGCATGGAGACCTTCGCGAGCTCGCCTCGCTTCCAACCGACTCTCGGGAGGAGAGCTTTACTCGGTGATCCGCCACGTCCGGCAGATGACCCGCACTGTCACATCGGCTCCGGCCACGCAGCTCGCCGACTTCCTCGCCAATGCCGTTGACGAGATCGGACGCCGATTTCTCCTCACCGCAGCTACGAGCACTCGACACCTCCGCGACAACATGTTCGAGAGATGATGAGGCTCACCGCGAGGTAGAGCGGAGAGACGCCGGCTGGTGCGCAGTTGGCCCGCCTTAGAGCCGCCATCGCAGCCCGCCGCCCGCTCTGCTGCGCCCGCCTCGCTGCACTTGCGCCGTCGTCCCGGCAACCCGGTGCCGCCGACGCTTCCACCGAGGACCCCACACACCACGCCACGCGCGCAAGAAAGTGCGCCCACCGCCGACCGACCGCGCCTTTGAGAGTCTCAAAGTGGGACGCGGCTTCGCCCGCCGCTGGATTCGACGAGTTCGACCGCGGCGCCACCTCGATCGTTCGCCGCCGACCATCGATCGCGGCCGTTCGATCCTCGGTAATCGTACCACTTGTGGTGGTAAGCACCCATGAGGAGTAGTCGGGATAGCTAGGTTAACTAGCGCGCTTGCTAGGTAGTCTTTGGTTGCAAGCACTTTCTTTATCCACCTTTGTAGGCGTTGTGTTTGTATCTCGTGTCATGGCTTTGCATGGCCTATATGTCGTGTCTTAGGAGTCATGTAACACTTATCCCCTAATATTAATGAATTGTAGCCATTCGGGCTTTGTATCGCAATTGTGTTGTTCGTTCAATTTGACTTCTTTCTTCAGGTGTGCCTTAGGGGCAAGTGAACCCTCATATACTACCCTCTCTAGTTCTAAGCCTTAGTGTTTCTTGAGATGGCACCAAGGAGAGTCTGCTGCCCCATCCGTGGTGCTTTCAGCAGTAGTGGAAGAGGCCGTGGCTATGGCCGTGGTCGTGGACAAGACCTACCTCCCCACCGCCGAGCATCCAACAATGGCACAAGTTATGCAACAACAAGCCCAAATCCTTCAAGCCTTGCTCGCAAATCAACAAGCAGAGGCGACCCGCCGCCACTCTGGCGGGTGATTTCCTCGAGACAAGACCTCTTACCTTTGCCTCGCAGATGAACCCCTAGAAGCGTAAGATTGGCTCGTGGATACCGAGAAGAAGCTCGCCAGCCCGATGCTCGAGGAAGACAAGGTGGACTTTGCCACTCACCGGTTGAAAGGAGCCGCGGCGGCGGTGGGAAAACTACTCGGCGCTCAAGGTGGTGAAAGCCCAGAGCGGCGGAGAAGAAGAAAGCGGCAGCAGCATCCGCTCATCGGAGATCGCAGGATCACGCCATCGTTGAAGCAATTGCTGAATATACCATTTGAGCCAGCGCACCGCATGGCGCCCAATCTCACGAACGAGTTCAAGATCGCCAGACTAACTTTGTACCGTTGATGCGATGAGGCTAAAGAAGAATGAGTTTAGAACTCTCAAGCAAGGTCAAATGACGATCAATGAATATCTAACCAAGTTTAACCACTTGCTCGCACGCTCCAGTGGACGTGGTGATGAAGAAGAGAAGATAGACCGCTTTGTGGAAGGAATGCGTGGAGACATGAGAAGCCGCTTATCCTCCATGATTTCCTAGCTTCCACCACTTGATCAACAAAGCCCTCGTCTTTGGAAAACGAGAAGAAGATTGCGGAAGTTAGCCGTAAGAGAAAGATGGTATTCCGAAGCCGCAAGGTGGCTTTCCTCATAAGTCAACATTCTCGCAACTCATCTTTTAAGTCATTTGTAGTTTCCCGCAAGAACTCAAGCTCCACCCAGCGTACCAATGGGAATGGTTTCGCATCCTTCGTCCCGCCGGACGACCGCAACAAGCAACCCGAGAACTCATCTCCATTGTTTCCACGTGGGTGAGAGGACACTTTGCCAACCGATGCCCTCAACGCCGAACACTCCGCCAAGTTCAACTCGGAGCCGCACCACCAAGGTCGACATCAGCTCAGCAGAACCATCGGCCCCGCAAGCACCTAGATCTACCTCGACACCAAATCGCGGACATGTGAACCATGTCACGCCGAGGAGGCTCGAGGAAGCTACAGGAGTTCTAATGGGAGTGCGTTCTCGTTAATCGATTACCGGCACAAGTTTTGTTTGATTCTCGAGCTTCGCATTCTTTCATATCAAGAAAATTTGTTGAAAGGCTTAAGTTGCCAACCTTTAAGCTAAAGAAACCCGTGGTACTTAGTTCACCGGGGACCCTTGACTACCATCTTAGTAAGTCCCCAGGTAGAGATTGCTATGGGAAATGCGGATTCCTAGCAAACCTCTTAGTGCTTCATCCCAAACTCTGGATATCATCCTAGGGATGGATTGGTTGGCCCGATACCAAGGAATGATAGATCGTACAACAGAAGGTGGTACTCACCAAAACCCGTACCACAATCGGGGTTAATATAGACCGCTCCTCGTGTTTGGATCGTACCATCCATAACCTCGAGAAGGTGACTCGAAACAACACCGTAGTTCAAGATTACCCGGAAGTTTTCCGAAGAATTGCTCGGCATGCCACCGCATCGAGACATAGAATTCGTGATCAACCTAAAGCCGAATGCCCAATTGCCAAGAGGCCATATAGGATGGCGGTTGATGAGCTTGAAGAGCTTAAGGTACAAATGGAAGAATTACAGAAAAAGGATTTATTAGACCTAGCTCATCCCACGGGTTCGCAAGATTTTTGTAAAGAAAAGGATGGCACCGCCAGTGTGCGTGGATTACAGAGCCCTCAATGAGGTGACCATCAAGAACAAGTATCCCTTGCCCGCATTGATGATCTATTCGATCACCGTCGAGAGCAACAGATGTTCTCCAAGATAGACCTAAGGTCGGATATCATCGAGTTAAGATCGTATGAGGACATCCTAAAACAGCTTTTACCACCCAGTATGGCTTGTATGAGTTCACGATTATGTCGTTTGGCTTGACAAATGCGCGACCTACTTCATGAACCTTATGAACAAAGTATTCATGGAATACCGGATAAGTTTGTTGTCGTGTTCATAGATCGACATCTTAATCTACTCCGGGACTAATGAGGAACATGTGAACATCCGCATTTGGTCCCGAGAAGCTTAAAGAACATCACCGTATGCCAAGTACGGCAAGTGTGAATTTTGGCTTCAAGAGATCGTTTCTCTGACATATCAGATCCATTGGAGGAGTCGCAGATTGACCCATCCAAGTAGAAACCGTGTTGGGATGGAAACAACCAACCTCGATGACCGGCGCGTAGTTTTCTGAATGGCCGGATACTACGGACGCTTCATTGAAGGATTCTCCAAACTATCCGCACCAATGACCCACCGCTCAAGAGGAGAGGAAGCAGATGGATGAAGCTTGTGAAAAGAGTTTCCAAGAGTTGAAGAAGAAGTTAACTCATCGCACGGTGTTAGTCTTGCGCATATACACAAGGACTTTGAAGTCTATTGTGATGCTTCGCGCCAAGGTCTTGGCCGCGTGCTTATGCAAGGAGGAAAAGTCGTGGCATATGCGCCCGCACAACTCCGCCCACATGAAGACAACTATCCAACCCATGATTTGGAGTTAGCGGTAGTAGTGCATGCCCTAAAGATTTGGCGGCATTACTTGATTGGAAATCATTGTAATATCTATACGGACCACAAGAGTCTTAAGTACATTTTCACCTGACATGCACCTCAACCTCCGACAAAGGAGATGGTTAGAAGCGACAGGATTACGACTTGGATGTTCATTACCATCCTGGAAGGCCAATGTAGTGGCGATGCTTTAAGCGTAAGTCCCACCGCAAAAATGTTATGGTTCAAGAGTATCAACCCGAGCTTTGCAAGGAATTAGAGGCACTTAACCTCGAGTTAGTAGAACAAGGCACCTTAGCAACTATGGAAGTTCAACCAACCTTGGAAGAACGAGTCAAGACCGCTCGAAAGGACACCGGAGTTCGTAAGTTTAAATATCTCATGGTCAAAGGAAAGGCCTCAAAGATGGTGGAAGACCAACAAGGAATCCTATGGTATGGGAAACGTCTATTTGTTCCCCACCAAAAGGAGCTCAAAGAATTGATTCTAAAAGAAGCCCATAGCTCAAAGATACACCATACACCCGAGCAAAGACAAGATGTATCAAGATATGAAGATTCTATATTGGTGGCCGCGAATGAAAAGAGACATCGCCGAGTTCAGTAGCTTGTTGTGATGTGTGCCAACGGATCAAGGCGTAACATCGAGAGACCCGCAGATTGCCGCAACCACCGCAAATCCTCGGTGGAAGTGGGAAGAAATTGAATGGATTTCATTACGGTCTGCCGAGAACCAAGACCGATATGATTCCGTATGGGTCATAATCGGCGAGTTAACCAAAGTTGCCCATTTCATCCCCGTGAAGACCACCTACAAGGGAGATAAATTAGCCGAGTTATACATGGCTCGTATTGTATGTCCGCATGGAGTCCCCAAGAGGATAGTCTCGGATCGAGGTTCTCGCCACTTACCTCGCATTTCTGGCTAGTCTACATGATGCACTTGGAACTCACTTAAACTTCAAGACAGATATCATCCTCGATCGATGGGCGAGCGAAGGGTAATCAGATTCTTGAAGACATGCCGGGCTTGTGCTTTAGAGTTCACCGTAGACGGGAGAGATGTCTACCGTATGCGAATTCGCCTACAACATGATTACCAATCCGGTTTGAAAATGTCCCCGCTTGAAGCACTTTATGGGAGGAAATGCGAACACCCTTGCATTGGTCGAATCGGAGAAGGTTATATCTTTGGACCGGATACTCTCAAGCAAGCGTAGAGAAAGTCGATTGATCGAGAGATCGCTCGCAAGTCGCTCAATCCGCATGCAGTTATATGCGACAACCGTCGTAGAGAGTTAACTTGAAGTTGGAGATCATGTATACCTCAAAGTGTCACCCTTCGAGGAATGCGAAGATTTAAAGTGAAAGGCAAGCTTGCGCCAAGGTACATAGGCCCGCTCCCAATCACCGCTAAGCGTGAGAGGTAGCATATCAACCGAATTACCGGAAATTTGTCGATGTCCACAATGTGTTCCACGTCTCTCGGCAAGAAATGCCTTAGAGTACCGAAGAGCAAGCTCCAATTGAAACCATTGCACTCGAGAGACTTGTCGATCCGAACATCCGATCAAGATTCTTGGACGTCGTGGAGAAGCAGATAAGACGTCGGATCATCCGCTATGCAAAGTGCAATGGAGCAACCACTCGGAGAGAGAAGCCACGTGGAGCGTGAAGATCGGTGAAGTTGGATTACCCCTACCGTTCTCGAGGAGCTCGAATCTCTGGTCGAGATTCTTTTAAGGTGGGTAGGTTTTGTAGCATCCAAAATCTTGGATTTGCAAAATCTTCATCGCTCAAGAACGCAAACCCCAAAATTTCCGCTTTGTGCAAGATTCGAGTTCCCAAAATTGCACCGAGCTTCTTCCCGCTTCTCCCTAACCCTAGCCCTCCCCCTAGCTCTAGCCCTGCCGCCATACCCCGCCGTGTCAACGCCTCGGTCCTCCGCCCTCGCCGGCCGCGCTAACGCCCGAAAGCGCGCACTCGACCCGTCCCATCCTCGCCGCCCGCCGCGCATCCTCGCTCTCCGCCGCTACCAAACGTCAACGGACGCCACCCTCTTCCCGACCAAGCCCTCCTCGGCCTTTAAAAGCCCCCGCTCCCTTCTCCTCCCAAGCAAAACCCTAGCAAAGAAAGAAGATCGGGAAGAAGGAGGAAGGAGCTGAACCTTACCTCCTTCGCCGTCGTCGCCGCCGCCTGCGTGCCGTGCCTCGCCTCCCCACGGCCGCGCTTGTCGCCGTCGTCATCCTCGCCCGCCGCCCCGAGCCGAACCTCCTCTCCTCCCGCGGCCGCCGCGCCCGCTCTCTTCCCACCTCGCCTCGCGCTAGCCCTTCTTTCTTTTCTCGGCCGAGCCCTCGCCTCCGCTTCTTGAGGCCACCGGCTCCCATGGGCGCGGCGCTGGCGCCGCCGCGCCGAGCCGAAGGTCGCCAGGTGGGCAGCGCCTTCCGCCCCGAGTCGCACAAGCAAAGGCCGGCCGTGGGCCACTTTGTCTTTTTCTTTTTGTGATTTTCTTTTCCTTTTTCTTTTTAATTCAAAAGAGGTTTCAAATATTTATTTCTCCCCATTTTAACTCAAAAATTGTGAAGTTTGTTTCTAAAAATTTCTAAAATCAAGCCCTTTCTTTTGGTGCTAGTTTGGTTCTTTTGGAGTTCATTTGATGAGACTTGTTATTTATTTAATTTAATTGCTCGTTTATTTCTTTTCCGCACACGATCGATCGCGTAGAGTTCGGAGAAGCCTGAGACCCCACTCGATCAAGCTCAAGAGTATCAAGATCATCTAGCCGTAGACCCAAAGTAGTCGACACTTTGATCATATTGAACCTACATTTTATGCAAATTATGTTCTTTTAAATATCAAATTGCATGCTTTATTTCCTTATGCAAATGTATGTTAAATACCTAAGGTAGTTAAATGCCAATTTGATGCTTAATTATTAATACACCATTCCTTGATAATTGAATTGCCATACCCCATGTCACCTAGTAAATATTTGGTAACTATACTAGTATAGGCTATACTTAAGCGCCATGCTAGTCTTGCTTAAATATCGAGGTATCATCTACCCCATTCATCATCTTTTGAAATGAACATGATTTTGGGCATCATTGGGTGTAAATGACTCGAGATGGTTATGATGTTGTATTTTTCCTACCTCTTAAAACCCTAAAGAAATTGCTTGTCACATGCAGGCGGATGGTATGATGGATGGTATGTTGGTGGGTGCTAATGCAGCCAAGGAATGTTGGTTTGTGGATGGTATGTGGTATGAACCGCCCGGATGGTCCCTAAGGACTTAATCTCGTGATGACCTCCCAATGTAAAACAATGCGACCACATGTCTATAATGGTGTCGACTGGCTAAATAATTTGTATCCGTTAGTATGAGTTGCACGAGCAGATGACCGCTACGCCATAAGCCTATGTGGCTATGGGTTGGGGTGTACGACTTCACGGTCTATGTGAGCGTAAGCCGTGTGGCGCAAGAGAAGTCTGGGAAAGAGTTGACGGGTCTATGTGAGCGTAACTCTTCTCGGTGAAACCTTAGCGGGTGTAACAAATCTTGGTGGATGCATTGTAAAGGCCTTGTGACGATCTCCTTGGCTTACATGTCTCACGAAACATGTGTATATGTCGGGATGATTGTCTCTTGTGGGTAAAGTGTACAACCTCTGCAGTGTAATAAACTGTTGAATAGCCGTGCCTACGGTCATGGCGGACATGGGAACTTACAAGAGTTAGTTCTGTTTATAAAACCTTGTGGGCGGGATAAAATGTGTTGGGTCGTTTGTGACTCGGTTTTGGTTTTCTGGGTGGATGTACCTGATGTCAAGTGGTGGATGTAACCGCTATCAAAAATAAGCATGAGGTGGAGGTAACCTCTCATTATAAATATTGCACAAGTAATCTCTTTAACAAATGCAATGTGGTTAAAATGCTACGTGATAGGACTTTTAATATTGGTACTTTAATTATTGCTTTGTGCAAATAAATGAACCAGAGCCATCCTTGTTAAGCCTTGCATGTATAATATTGCATACGTGTGTTGGCTCATGAGCACGGTAGTTGTGCTCATCCTCGCTCTTTCCCCCCAACCCCAGAACCCGCAGATCATGGAGACTACGTCTACTACGAGGACCAGGACGCCGAGGAGCAAGGACATGAAGAAGAGTAGCATAGTTCTTGTAGTCTAGGTCTCGCCTCAGTCTGGTTGGCTCACGTTGGTACTTGTGTACCTCCTATATTATCAAGCCTTGGCTAATATCGTCGCACACCTAGTACCGCTACCGCTTTGTGGAGAGGCTTGCTCTACCCTTTGCTTCCGCTAACGCATCTCGAGATTTTGTAATGAACTCATTTGGCCTAATCGGCCCTTTTGTAAACTCGACCGACGTGGTCTATTTGAACTCTAATGCTTGTATTAATGAATGGTTTGGTCTACGCGATGTATGAAATGATTCCAGCAATGTGTACTGTGAGCGCTATCTCATCGATCAGGGAATAGCGCGGTATTTTCACATGAGTAGGATTCGGACACGAAATCGGGTCCGACAGTACATGCTGCTATCTATCGAGGAAGGGTAGGGTAGGAGGATCACCTAATATGCCATCCAGTGGAATGAGAGGTTGTTGCCCACTTGCCTTTCCCAACCTGCACTATCAACTGCCCTCCTCTCGGAATTGGAGCACTCCTCCCTCGTATTCCAACCCTCTCTTTTTCAGCCATATGTGCTCCAGAGCAGTCTGTGTGATGGCACATCATCAGTGCTGGTGGCCAGTCCACATCCTAGGCCTGCTTTTCATTGTACCATCTCCCAAATGCTCCAATCTTTTCACAATTTTTTTGTTCATTAAGTTCAAACCAGCGTGCTTGACATCACAACTAACCAATTCTTCCAACTGATTATGTACTGATGTCTCATGCCATTTGTACGGCACAATAGACTCTTACAGTAACCTGATCTCTTGAGCTGTCACTTTTCTGTAAACTTGGTTTCAGGCTCCTGGATGCCATGATTAGAAAAGGGACTGCTTTAAGGAAGGCTGGAGATGAGTAGGAGAGCAAAAGGTATATCAGCAATACCTCTTTAATTGCCAAGTCACTGACTGGTATGTATTACACATGATTGAGAGTTTGTTGAGTATTGTTGGTTTGTCAGTTCCTTAGCTCTCAAGTGATCTACGCAAGAAGGGTCCTTCATGCAACACCTCAGCCGTTCAAATAACTAATGAATGAAGACTAGATAGGATAGCTGCTTTTGTTTGCAGACCATTAACTAAAGCTAAATTGACGTTTGGTAGGCAGTACTTGTAATTAACGTTTCAGCACTTAAAAGTAAACACTTCATCCTTTGACTTGCTAGTGTCAAATTTTCTAGACCTGAAATATATCTTGTTAATTACCCTCTCCATGCTCCACGGATGTCATTGTTGTCATTGTCACTTAACATTGGCGAAAGGCCTAATCTTTCACCTGCAATCAAAAATTTTAGCGGTGACACCCAGTTTGATCACAAAATATCAACCTAACCAGAGCTTAATTAGAAACTTACAAAACCTAAAACGCACCATTAATGGTGCGTACATTCCGATGATCACCAGGGTCTCCCGGCAACCATCTCCGTCTCCCAACTATTTAACCATTGACATGCCGGAGTAGGGACGTCTTGCACTACAGCCTCACCTCACTTGCCAAATTCCTGAAGAATCAGTGAAGATGTCAGCTCTGCGGCCAATTTTGCTCGTCGCGGTCGTGTCATTGTGGTCATCTGCCCGCGTGGTCGCTGGCGACGACACGCCGGAGATGACGCTGCCACCGCCGGCAACCGTCACGCCGTTTCCTTTCTGCCCCCCGCTGCCGCCCGGTGGTTCGATAGTGCCGTTCCCCTGGACGCCACCACCGCCGCGGACGGTGTACCCTCAGGATCCGGGGTACTTTCCATCGGTGGCATGCCATGCTAGGACGGCAGTGGCATGGCTGCCAATGGTCTTTGTGCTTTCTGCTTTCTTGGTGCTTTGGCAGTGACTCTGACTCACTGCTGTAGATGTATGTATGAGTTGAGTTCAGATTCCACACTGATCTGAATATTGCAGCTCGTCTGCTGCTGTAGTAAACCTATGTATAATTAGGCAGTCCTTCATTTCATATATAGCTGTGAGCAATCTACGAAATGAGTTCCTCTTCTTTTTGTTGTTCTGGTAACTCTGTTCCATTTGTTCATAGAGATAAGATACATATCAGTTCGATTTTTGTATGGCTGTAGCTTCATCAGATATTCAGATACATAGTTTGAAACATGCACTTCTTCTTGGTACAGGGTTTTAAGTTTTAATAACATTGTTCGAAAGAACAGTTTTAATGACATTGTTTGACATTATCATCACATAGTATCACACATATAACTGTTCTGTCAAAGATGGCTGCATAGTAAAAGCTGATGTTTCCCAACGTGGGAAGCTGGAAGCGAGAAGGAATGGGAGCCCATGCATTGTAAACTTTTGGGGAATCATTGGAATTGTTCATCGAGTTTGATTGATGTTTGTATGATAAACCGTTGCAGAGTTACCCCCTTTCACGGTTCAGGTGGAAAAATGGGAATAGGATGAAGAAAACACTCGTGCAAGAAATTCAATCTCACAGTGTAGTTTATTGTAGCCTAATGTAAGGTTCTTATTATTTTTTTGTATATGTGTTGCTGTCAAAAGTTCTGCTTTATTTACGTTTTCTTTTCTTTATCAATAGTTATGTGTATGTATCGGTTATGCCCTTACCATATACTAGTATATCTGCATATGAGAAGAGAAGACTCAAATTTTCAAGAGGAAGCTCGGAGGTTTATTAGTGGTTTCACACAACGGCTGGTGTGATGTCTAACGTGTAGCCAGTAGCCTATCCATTTCTTGTCGTCCGATCTCCCAGTACAAGAAGTGATTGCCGCTAACCCTGACAATAAGTGTTGAAGTATAAGTAAATTGTTCATCTTTCCTCATCAGCTTAAGCTTTTGGGTGAATTGGTTGGTGCATGCAACTCAATATAGTATCAGATCCAAGTGTCTTGAGTTCAAGACCCGGTTGGTGCAATTAAAAAATAACAATTGCAACCCACTTCTATTCCACATTTTAGGTCTGAGGGAGCCTTCACGTAAGGGGGAGTGTTGAAGTATAAGTGAATTGCCCGTCTTTGCTCATCAGCTTAAGCTTTTGGGTGAATTAATTGGTGCATGCAACTCAATAATATGTTGGTTTGTCAGCAAAATCTTCAGCTTTTTTCCACTTGACGATGCAGCGCATAAGGGTTGCTTGGAATATAGGAATTTCACATGTATTTTGCCTGAAACAGTACAATTTTTCTGAAGTCCCTACCAATAAAACTGCTAGGATTACCACACATCTATTGTTTGTACAAGCTCCAACTACAGTACTCTTCCTGCTGTTATTACCTGTAAATCAGATTGCAGGTCTTCAGATTCTGGAGAAATCTGTAGCTAGAAACAAAGCAAATCAGGTGTTAAGGACCAAGACTAACAAGTAATATAGGGGAATCTGTAAGGACACAAAATTGGACATAAATTTATAAAAATTCATGACTAACTACAGTTTTTTTTTTAAAAAAAATTAAAAGTACTAGTAGATCAGCTGGCAATTGTCAATCTGCGCGGCGCCCACGAGTTAGTCGTAGGAGCGTTTTCTGAAAGGACACCACTAAAGCGCCAGGTCTCATCCAATTCTATCACTGTCACCAAGGGGGGAAAAAAAGAAGAGATCAGAACAGTAGCCTCTAACGTTCTGAAGAACTACTAATGACCGACACCTCAATTTAATCTACGCGATGCAACAACGGCAGTACCAGTAGTATCTTCCGATTCTAAATGCTGATTCTAAAAACAAAAATTCCAAGCGCTACTTACTCAAAATTATTGACACTCCGGGACCTGTCGGGACCCGTCGAAAATTGAAGGACACACAAAAGGAAAAGGAAGGCAACTTTCCAATCACTCTCACCAAGTCTAGAGATGCATGTGTAGCGTAGCTAGGAGGAGATAACACAGCAACAATGGAGACGTTGAAATCACGTCACCTTTCCACGGACACAAACAATACACTGGCCCATATAGCTAGTATAATGCATCATATATGCTTGAACTTAGCCACCACAATAATAGTATATATGCTCTGCTTAGCTTAGCTACCGGAAAACACACACACACACACACACGAAGTTTAAAGGAGAAGAGGAGAGAAGAAGAGGATCTCCACTTCAAAAGCTAAAGCAAGCCGACCATTATAACCACCCAAAACCATCGCCAAAAACCCAAGCAAAAAGAGACAAGAGAGGAGGAGGAAGAGAGAGAGAAACGCGTACTCCTACACACACACAAAGCTTGTGCTTCTTTTGCCTCGTTTAAAGAAGCACCACCATGGCACGGTGGCTACGGTCGTGCAGCCTCCTGCTCTTCATGCTCGTCGCTACGGCCGTCGCCGACGACGAGAAGTGCACGACGCCGTGCGGCACCCTTGCGGCGGCACCGTTTCCCCGTGCACGTACGCCAGCCCCCGCCGCCGTCGCTGCCGCCGCTGCCGCCTCCGGTGTACTCCTCCGCCGCCGGTGGTCTACCCTCCGCCGCCGGTGGTCTACCCTCCACCGCCGGTGAACTGCCCTCCGCCTCCGTACGAGCCGACGCCGGTGTACAACCCAACGCCGTCGACGCCGGTGTACAACCCGACGCCGTCGGGGTGGTACACGCCGCCGAACATGCCGTCGTACCTCACCCCGCCGGGGACGCTCTACCCGCAGGACCTGGGTTCAGGCCGAACGGCGCGGCGGGCTTCGGCGTGGCGTGGCGTACGGCGATCTTCACGGCGGCGTCGGTGGCCGGAGTATTGGCTTTGTGATCGTGCGAAGGTGGGTTGGTACACGTATGTATGGCCGGGAACTGCACGTACCGATCGATGGAGAGCCATGGTAATTAATTGCATGGCGTTTCATTAATTCCTCCGTTCCGTGTTAATAATAAGATCAGAGAAGAGAATTCGGTAATTTTTTTTTTTGGTTATTCATGTTGATGTGTTGTCGATATATTAATCGTTCTTGTCATGTATGCATGTTGGTCTCTTTAATTTGGCCATAGGGGAAAAAATGTTCATCAGACTATGTGATACATATATATGTTTCTAATCAAACTTCAATTACATGTTTTATGTCTCTGTTACCTTTGATCTCATCATGCTGCAATGTGGCTCCATTCTTTCTCGATGCACCATTATGCTTGTGCACTTCCTTTTAAAGAAAACTATGTTGGGTACTCTTTTTTAGAAAGAATACATTGAAGAAGCACACCCCACTCATGCCACGCATATATACGCGTCCACTATCATGTGGAGGCTCCAGGAACTTACGGAGCGGCGCATGCACGTATGTAGTTTGCAAAATTTATTGGGATGCAAAAAGTGATGATAAACTCATTTAGAAAGAATTGGTTGCATATATATATATAGGCACATTATATATAAAAAGAGAGTAAAATACATTGTAGGCCGTGTTCGCACCGCGAGCGCGTGAGCCGATTGTAGAGTTGGCGGCGGTCAATCCTAGGCTACAGTGACATTCGCAAGTGAAGCGGTGGTAGGTGAGTCTATTGAAGCCAGGAAGTGAGTGAATTGACCGTGGCGTGCTCGAGGCGGGGACGATCATGGTGCCAAGGTTGCGGGCGGAAGGAGTTGTGGTCTCCCCCATTGCCAGCGAGGTGTTGGTGCCTCCTTTCAACGGGAAGGAGTTGGTAGAGGTTGGGGAAGAATAAGATGGGTGAGGGGATTTGTTTGCTATAAAGTCAACCGGTGAGATGGCCAACTTTGACGAGAGCTGATGATGGAAATGGCCGACTGTCGCGACCCCGGGAGCGAAGGATCCCAGGTCCGCGCTGTGTCCCACACTAGTCCTAAGATCAGTAGCTAGTGTGCACAGTCAAATAAGAGATGATAACATAACCATACAACACCATACACTGAAATAATTATAGTTGATTACAAAAAGGGCATAAAGCCAAGAGCAAATTACAGCGGAAGCATACCATAGTATCATTTTGAATCATAGTTGAATTTGTGGCTAAATTCCCCCAAAGTAAATATTTTTGAACTAAACCTTGACTAAGCATAGAGTTTTTGCAACAAGGTCTAGTTTATACTAATGTACCAACTAGCTTTTAACTAAGTTATCAAATGTGGTTAACTCAATAACCAAATTGGATGTACAATGGAAATAGAAATAACTTTAAAGTTAAAATAGGGATTTAAAATACTTGAATTGAAATACATATGCAGTAATAATTTAAAATAGAATTTAAATAATTTAAAATACTGAGATTCAATATGATCAAATGTATGACTTGCCTTGCTCGAATGCCTGAGGATCTTCCTCTTCGGAGTACTCGGGTTCCCCAGAGTCGTCGAAATCTACACGTGAGAACGAAGCCAAATCAAATAAAGTCCAAATAAATCTGAATGAACTCCAGAAAACACCAACTGGAACCAATAGAAAGGTGCAGACTTTAGAAGAAGATAGAGGAGCACCATGGGGGAGTTCAGCCAGGGAGAGGAGATGAAGAATGAGGAGAAGGGGGGAGATGAGGAGTAGGGGATATGAAAAATGGGGAGGAGCCAAATTTTCGGTGGTGAGGAGGTAAGAGAAGAGGGGATGAGGAGAGAGGGATTGGGGACTAAATGGGAGTAGGGTTAGAGTTAGGAAATTAAAGTGTAAGAAAAATTAGGAAAAATATGGTTTTTGCAATGGATTTTATTAGGCGTTATTTGTAGCAATAGAGGTTAGCAGTAAATATAAGAAGTACTGGTATTGTGTAACTTTGATCAAACAAATTTAATTAGGTGCTTAATAGAATGAAATAAGATAAAATATTGTTATTAAAAGGTTAGTTTTTGGGCGTATCAAAACCATAAATTTAGACAAATAGCCTGACATGTTAGAAATACGGTAACCTTATTAGAATAATTAAATTAATCAACCCTAAGTTTATTTAGAGAATTAAATAAATACATACGCGCTTAAATAAAATCAACTAGGAGTATTTGCGCGAATAAAATTTGATAGACTTAGCAAAATGCAAGTACGAGTAGTATTCTATTTTTCGTGCGACAAATGCGAGTTTCGGCAACAGCAACCCTAGTGCCAGTAGACTAGAATAACCACAATTTGGGAGTGCTAACCTAGCAGGAGTCCGAAAAATATTATTAATTAAAATATACCAAACAAGAGAACCAACTGACTATTGTACACTAACAACACCCAAATGCCACTAAGTATTTACTTATGTATTTATTATTCGAGCCGTCGCATAATTGCAGCAGACGAACCGACGCAAGCAGGAGTAGTTGTGTAACACCCTGGTTCTCTAGAGTTTTTTTTTGCAAATTTCAAATTAAAATGAACCATTGGTTTCATCGAATCTAAAAGCTTAAATTGAGATTTCGGAATGGTTTTCAATTGATTAACTCAAACTTCAACTAATTCTCTGTTGGGTTTGTTGGGTTTGTGGGAGTTTTGGAGCTCGTGTTCTTCCCTCCCCGTGCTTGCTTCGTTCTCCTTTGTGGTCCAGACCTTCTTAGGTCTAGACCTCCTCTGTATTTTCTCTTTGGCTTAGACCTCCCTCGTGTTGGACCTCTTATTTGTCCAGACCTCCCCGTGGTTCTGACCTCCCTTTCGGGTCACAACCACCCTCAAGCTGTTTTAAGCTCGGGTTTGTGTTTCAAAACTCTTTTGATCTCATCATGACCATTGAGACCTCCTCTGATCTTATTTTGACCGTATGGACCTCCTTTGGTTCTATCCTGATTATTAGGACCTCCTTGGACCCTGTTCCTTGGATCTCCTTCGTTAGATCTTTTCCCCCTTTGAAATCTCACCTGTTGGAACTCCTCTTTTGTTTGGACCCCCCTTAACTCCAGATCCTGTGTGCGCCTTCCCCTCCTTAGGACCATTAGATCTTGTTTGGATGGTCCAATTGAGAGGAAGCGTTCGGATGGTCTGAACGTTTCTATCTCCTTGGACTACCCGATCAAGATCGTATGGCTCTAGTTCGTTGCGCATTTTCCTTCATCCCTTGGACCTCCTCCTTTCGCGACCCTATGGTCTTTTTGCAAAGACCACCCTCTTTGGTTACAACCACCCCATGTGGTCAATACCTCAGGTCTTTTGCAAAAACCACACTCTTTGGTCACAACCACCCCATGTGGTCAAGACCTCCCGGTATTTTTGCGGAGACCACCCTAGTGGGACAGGACCTCCGCCTTCGCGGGACCTCCTCCTCGGGACCTCCTCCTATGACCACCTCGTAGTTGGACCTCTCCTTTGGTCACGACTTTCTCCTATTGCTTTGATCAACCTCTTTGTTTGAGCCAACACTGTCCGTTTTTCTCCTTTCTGCACGCTTGCAACAAAAAGTCTCTGAGCATTAAATGTCACTGCGGCACATTAAATACAGCCACCTCCAGTGTACCTCTCTTTCCCTCTTGTTCCTCCTTTACCTGCACCCATTCCCTCATTCACCCATCCTTGAATACGTGTGCCCTTGAAACTCCTAGTAGCCCAGGCTTTATAAGCTTGGACAGCTCCCTATCCTTGCTTTCTTCCTCATTTCAACTCTCTTGCTCTCTCTCAACCAGCTCTTTAACCTCCTTCCCAGCTCTGGACCTCCTCCGACCAGCTCTCTGGACCCCCTCCAAACCTTTAGAACTCTTTTGTTGGTTTCAGTGGTGCTTTCTTTAAAGTTCTTTTGGTTTTTACTTGAGCTTTGTTTGAGTTGGTTTTGTTCTCTCGTGTAGATTATGAGGACGTCGAGGAGCCCGAGTTCTTTGAGGAGGAAGATCGCTAAGCCTTCGAGCAAGGCAAGTCATACCCTTGATCATGTTAACACCCAGTATTTCAACTTATGTACCTTTTGTTTCAAGCTAAATCTTTGCATTATATTTTACTTAGTATTTCAATGTCCGTGTTTACACTCATAGTTAGACCTAACTCCTTTGTATGACCAATATTGACGTTCAACTGAACTTGTTGTCACCCTAGCTAAAAACCTGGTTAATGCTCTAGTATGACCAGGACCTTTTGAAAAAGGAATGCTTAGCTATACTTAGACCAAAATCTTGATTTGAGAAGTTTTTACCAAAGACCAATGTTTTATCTCAAACGTTTTAATCATAGCATTGGATTGTCATGGAAATCTGTTACTGTTTTCAAAGGCAATAAATGGAAAAAGAGATTTGGACTTAGGCGAAACTTGGTTGGTTGTATGGTGGGTGCATGGGGAATGCACGGGGGTCATGTGAGCCGATGCCCCAGGGTTGAGGTTGTCGCCCAGGTCAGTTAAGGACCGGTCTTCGAGCATTACTTTGCTATGCCTCTTCATGCAATCATAAGTCTTGTATGGGCGGGACCTGACTGAATAATTTGCAATGTCTCACTATAGTTGTCCCTTTGGATGTGTGGGTGGTCCTTCATGACCTACTTTCTTACATTCCCGCCTGGCACAAGAGAGAGCCTGAACCCTGCAGGTGGGTAGCCCAATGGGGGTGAAACCTCAGCGAGGGGGACTATGGTGAGAAGGGGTATTGTAAAGGCCTTGTGATAACCGCTTAGTCGCACACCTTCGAAAGTGTGTAAGCGGACAATGCAATTTGGTTATCTCTTGTGAGTAAAGTTGTACACCTCTGCAGAGTGGAATCTATTCGAATAGCCATATCGACAGTCATGGACATGCTAGCAAAGCCTCTCCAAGTTAGACTTAGGTTTTGGTTTTCAAATGCTTTTGAAAACTATTCTTGAATTTCTATCCAATGGGTTCTGGGCGGGGAGCCTTGGCGGTTAGCCTGGTGACAGGAGGTTATCCTTCACCCTTCAATCTTGTTATCATTCAATCAAAACTGTGTTAGAAAATGGATTTTACATATGGTGTACTCCGCTTTAGAACTTATTACTTGTACTTGAAGGAAACATGGCTTTATATAAAACAACCTTATAAGCTTTCCATTGTGATATCCATTTACGCATGTCATTCTGTTGTTTGACGGGTGTGACTTGTGAGCACGGTTGTTGTGCTCACTCTTGCTTGAATTAATCTTCTAAGCAGGTGAAGAGATCTTTGCTAAGGACTAAGAGGTCCTGGACGACTAGGCCACGTCCTCCAACCAATTGCTTGTGGTTTATTGGATGGACTTGTCTTTTGGTTCCGCTGTGTAAAGTTGCTTTTTGTCAGCTTGTAAGCCAACTTTATAAACAACTCCCTTGCTATTAATAAAGTTCTCGTTGATGTATGATGATCACTTGTTTTGCTGTGTAAACTAGCTATTGATCCTTGGGACTAGTTCAGAACTCATGAGATGTAAGGCTTTTCTAAGTCCCACGACCTCCTCGAGTTGGGTCTCTCGAGCTCCCCCAGGTCTGGTCATGGCACTTGAGGAGGTCCTGGGTCTCAAGACCTCTTCGGGTCAGGTCTCCGGACCTCTAGGTGGTCCTGTTGGACTTTCTGGGTGGTCCTAGAGGTGCTCTCAAGTGGTCCTGCTGGACCTCTTGGGAGGTCCTAGTGGACTTTTCGGGAGTTCTAGGAGGTCCTCTTGGGTGACCCCTGGTCGGGTCCTAACAAGTTGATACAGACTTCTTCGGCGACGATCTTTTCTACAATTATGAAGGCAAGCTTATATCTTGAACATCAATATAGTTATATTAAATGTAAAAGTTACATTATGTATTGCTATATATATTGCATCAAAACTATGTCTCAAAATCAAATTGGATTAAAGATGAAAATGAGAAGAAAATAAGAAATGAGAATGAAATTAAGAAAGAGAGTTATTAGGCTGGTAAAGGGGGCCCGGGCAGGGGAACACAACGATGATGATGATGAGGTAAGAGATAGTGCCATTTTACATATGGTTAATATATAAGGACCAACAAAACTCTTACTCGGTCAGAGGTCGTATCTAAGTGCCAACTATTTTCCCGTTGCGACGGACAGAAAATACTACCTTGTTACGTAATTATGTTCTCCACAAGGGGTCACGTTGGAGTGTTGGGAGCAGGAAGTGAGCCGCACCAAGGTGGAGTGTTGGGCACAGGGGCAGAGAGCCGCACCAACCAACATTACTGGCACTCGGTGGATAACGAGGTCAGCACCGTGACTAGGTTAGCACCGACGGAGAGTAATGGTTGGAGACTTAATTACGTAACCTGAAAAACGTTCTGTATTCTGAACTCGAAATCGTATAAAAGGAAATGCGGTGGACCTAGCTCATAGAGAGCTCAGAATAGCTATGGGTAAAGTGGTACAAGCCTGTGCATGTGCTGTGCTATATCAAATAATAAATTCATGCCAGTCTTCTAGATTGGAGTCTACGGGAACCGCTAGGGGTTTATCTTCTCTCCGAGTGACAAGAAGTCTTTTCTGAATTAAAATTTGCCACCTAATGTTTGACGAGTTGTTTATTTTTAGAAACAAAGATGAATTAGAAAATATGTTAACGAACAGATATGAGTCATCCATGTATTTTTGCTATTAATGCTTGCTGAGTACACTAGTACTCAAACTTACTAGTATTCTCCTTTGTTAGATTCTAGTCCGACCGGGAACTATTCCGAACGGGATGAAGGACACGCAGGTACCGATGAGACCGCAGGAGGCGAGGGCACTGACTACGAGGACCAAGGCGAGGCGAATGCCTTATTCAGCGGATAGGACATGTAGACGACTGGTGGATCAGAGCAGGCAAGCAAGGGGGGGCTTCCCCGTTGTAATTAAATAATTGTATTAAAACCATAGCCTTGCGTGGTTAACTGTGTAATAAAGTACAGTTTCTATCTTATTATTCTGCTGCGTAGACTTTGGTAATGCTTACTATTCGTTAGAGCAGTGTTCTACTGAGCAGACGAATAGTAATCCGTATGTTTAAGTGTGATTACCCTCCGGGGTAATGACACGGGACACCAAAACTGGTATCAGAGCAATAAGGTTAGAGCTACGCTAATAAAATAGAAACTGTAGAAAGAACCTAGGTATGTCTATCTTTCTTGCTATAGGGCACTAAGTACCTCATTAATTCTCATCTCCATATCAATTTCTGTTCCATCCTCAAAATTATTATATTAAAAAGCTTATCCCTCCTCTAGTGGCATCCACACTAACATAGAACCATTTTCGCTTGACTAGAGTCAGTTTGCCGTCCGAGAGAGTGCGGGGAACGCATAGTGTTGTCTTAAGATTCGTCTCGATTAACTTTCACGAGTAATTTTGTAGGCAAGCAACTCAACCTAGGATAGAAAATATAGGCGGTTGGTGTACTACCATAAGATTTAGACTTCAGTGCCTGGACTAGAGGCATGGAATAGGAGTCCGATATGGATCCGCTTTTCCAATCTTGGAGAAGTCTTGGAGAAGTATGGACCATCCCCATAGCATTTTCTTACTTATTCATCTGTATAACGCAAATGACCTGTTAGCATTAAAAAATAATACATGAGGACTTAAAGAAAACAAATAGAGGCTGACGGTGTAAAAATGTGACTTATCCCATTTCTAAATATCATATTTCCCGAACGAGTGGTTTGTGGCACTCTGAGCGTGTAGCTCTTGCGTACCCAGGAGCAAAGTTCTGGGCTTACTCAGGAATGAACCCTGAGCGGTCCCAAACACGTGGTTTGGGCGATCTTGCGAACGGAATCTCGAGCATACCTGGGCACGCGGATCCAGGATAATGTAGGTCGTACTTAGAGGCAAGCTCTGAGCAGTCCCAGGCCTGTGGATTTGGATGGTCTCAAGAACGGGATCTCGAGCATGACTAAGCACGAGAGACTCAGGTAGAATATGATTTGGATCTTTTTGCATCTCTTTGTTTCTTGGTATTATTTGCTTACTGTGTATGATTAATACAACTCACCCGTGGGTTAGCGTCTACTAGATAAATGTGATGTCATCTTCTCTACCACAAATTACTGAAATGTGATGCCATCTTCTCCACCACAAATTACTTCTGAAGAAGTAAGAAATCAAATCACCAACAGAGAGACCTCTCCAAATAAAATGCTACCAACTCAACTACTAATGCACATAAAGTTCTTAACACCTCCCCACAGGATGGAAGGTCAAGGACTTGGCGACCGAGATTCAGAATTAAAACACACACACAAATTAAAGGAGAAGAGGATTAGAAGACGACGACCTCCACTTCAAAAGCTAAAGCAGAAGGCCGACCATTATAACCTCCCAAAATCATCGCCCAAAAACCCAAGCAAAAAAGAGAGAAGTGAGGAGGAGGAAGAAGAGAGGAGAAACGCATACTCCTACACATACACAAAGCTTGTGCTTCTTTTGCCTCGTTTAAAGAAGCACCACCATGGCACGGTGGCTACGGCCGTGCAGCCTCCTGCTCCTGCTCTTCATGCTCGTCGCTACGGCCGTCGCCGACGACGAGAAGTGCACGACGTCGTGCGGCACCCCTTGCGGCGGCACCGGCACCCCGTGCACGTACGCCAGCCCCCCGCCGCCGTCGCTGCCGCCTCCGGTGTACTACCCTCCGCCACCGCCTGTGTACTACCCTCCGCCGCCGGTGGTCTACCCTCCGCCTGTGTACTGCCCTCCGCCTCCGTACGAGCCGACGCCGGGGTACAACCCAACGCCGTCGACGCCGGGATACAACCCGACGCCGTCGGGGTGGTACACGCCGCCGAACATGCCGTCGTACCTCACCCCGCCGGGGACGCTCTACCCGCAGGACCCTGGGTTCAGGCCAAACGGCGCGGCGGGCTGCGGCGTGGCGTGGCGTACGGCTATCTTCACGGCGGCGTCGGTGGCCGGAGTATTGGCTTTGTGATCGTGCGAAGGTGGGTTGGTACACGTATATATGGCCGGGAACTGCACCGATCGATGGAGAGCCATGGTAATTAATTGCATGGCGTTTCATTAATTCCTCCGTTCCGTGTTAATAATAAGATTAGAGAAGAGAATTCGGTAATATTTTTCTTTGGTTATTCATGTTGATGTGTTGTCGATAAATTAATCGTTCTTGTCATGTATGCATGTTGGTCTCTTTAATTTGGCCTTAGGGGAAAAAATGTTCATCAGACTGTGATACATATATATGTTTCTAATCAAACTTCAATTACATGTTTTATGTCTGTTACCTTTGATCTCATCATGCTGCAATGGGGCTCCATTCTTTCTCGATGCACCATTATGCTTGGGTACTTCTTTTTAAAGAAAACTATGTTTGATAAACGATAAGGGTACTCTTTTTTTTAGAAAGAATACATTGAAGAAGCACACCCCACTCATGTGCGTCCACTACTCATCCTGGAAATTATGTGGAGGCTCCAGGAGCTCACGGAGCATGCGCGTATGTAGTTTGCAAAATTTGTTGGGATGCAAAAAGTGATGATAAACTCACTTAGAAAGAATTGGCTGCATACATATATAGACACATGAGACTACTGTGTATATATAAAAAGAGAGTAAAATACACTATAGGTCATGTTCGCTGAGCGCGTGAGCCGATTGTAGAGTTGGCGGATGTTGATCCTAGGCCATCGGTGACGTTCGCTAGTAAAGGGTGGTAGGTGAGTCGATTCAAGCCCAGACGACGCGGGTGGAGTGACCCGCGGTGTGCTTAGGCGGGACGATCATGGCGCCAAGGTTGCGTGCGGAAGGAGCTGTGGTCTCCCCCCTTGCCGGCGAGGCGTTGGTGCCTCCCTTCAATGGTAAGGAGTTGGTAGAGGTTGGGGAAGAATAAGATGGGTGAGGGGATTTGTCTGCTATAAAATCAACCGGCGAGATAGCCAACTTTGACGAGAGCTGGTGATGGAAATGGCCGACGAAGACAATGAAGCCGACGAAGATGGCGAGCTCCGACGGGAGCTGGTGGCGATGGAGAAGGACATCGACAAACATCAGGAGCAGCGGCGACTAGAAGCACTTGGAGACGAGGGATGTGACGATGTGAAGACGATAACGATGACTCCTATGGACAATTCTTGCCGGTGATGACGGAGACCTCCGAGCCGGCAAGCTGGCGACCGACGGCGATGAATCCGAGCTCGATCTGGCGAGGAACAAGCTCGACAACGATGAGCAGTGCCCGATCTAGGCCTGGCGACGAGGAAGACGACAGTGGAGGACAGATCAGTGGAGGAAGGCGATGAAGGGCGACGAGGACTGCTACTGCTGCTATTGGCAATGAAGGCTAATAGGAGATGGCCGACAACGAGGAAGCTCCCACTCAGTGGCGGATCTGGGCCTCGGGCCGCCGAGGCAATGGCCCGAGGCCCAGCACAAAATTGCTTTTAGTATTACTGTTTCTTGTCTACAGGAATTTATTCTCTCATGCGATTTCTCTTGGGCTGCCCGAGGCCCGACAGAAGCAGCTACGCCCTGCTCCCACCGATGAGCAAACCGAGGCTTCATGCGGTGATGTGATCTGGACCAAGAAGCGATTAGGAGCTCGAGGGTAGCAAAGAGGAGATGACGATTAGCCGTGGTGGCTCGACAAAGATGACTACTAGTTCTCCTTGCTTGCGGCGACAAATCCGGCTGGGAGACGGCATAGATCCGGCAGCGAGGTACATGGCGTCACTGGCAGTGGGAAAACCGGATCCCGCCGGATCCGAGTTGGAGGACGAGGTGGTCGTCGACGAACAAGTTGCAGGGCTCCAAGCCGGTTGCGACGCCGTCACGATGGCTGGCGGTGTTTATTGCAAATCGGTGCCATGTTGGCTTTTGTCAAGGTGCCACATCAGCGGTCAGAGCTAGGGTGGCTAGCTTCGAACCTCTGGTGAACCGCCTAACAAGTTTAGTGGTATGAATGTAGAGATCCAAAGTTTGAGGATGACCAATTTGATAAGTTTAGGGACCACGTTGTACTTTACTTTTAAAAAAAGGAAAAAAAAAATCCTAACCTTGTATCTGATCAGTCCTCTGAATTTTGGTCGGAATCATCTTTTACGACAGAACCTAACCTCTATTTACGTCTTAACTAACCATTAATACTTCATCCCTTTTGTATATACACATGACCTGCGCTGGTTGATGTATACACTATCCAATCTTAGCTGAAGTGAGGTAGCATCTCCATGTACATTTGTACAAGTGGCAGGCATCGATCAGACGGATACTAAATTTGCTTATCCAAGCAAGGCAATCAGCTGCGCAGCAATGGGAACGTGTCCATTTGTCAAGGAACGTGATGGAGACAGGCCATGACGATGGAGTCGCACTCGATCCATCGATCGGTGGTTGCGACGTTGCTGTCAACGATCGAGAACCACCATATCATGCTGTTTTTAAGTTCCCTCTGTTTGCAGTAAGTTACTAGTAACACTGTAGATGTAGGTGATGATACCTAAGCCCAACTTTCCACTCTGCTAGCTATCGACCGACGACGATGAATCTGAGCTCGATCTGGCGAGGAACGAGCTCGGCAACGACGAGCAACGCCGGATCTAGGCCTGGCGACGATCTCTCCTTGGACTAATGCGTGCTAGGCTGCTAGCTTGCTTGCAAACTGACTGCTTCTAGTGCCTGATCTACTTAATTTGGACTTCACAGTAACAGGGCTGCGTACAGTTCCCTCACATAGTCTAATCCAAACTACACGGAGAATCTATCTATCTTCTATTATATTATTAAAGCGATAGAAAAAGAAGCCACAATGTTCGCTCTCAAAGGCTAGAAATTCCCACATTAATCGGTGGAAAAAACGAAACATCTATCCCGTTGATTATGGTGAGTCTAGATTATAACGATCTAAATTAAACGAAAGAGTCCATGTCAAGTACAATATAAAAATAAGAGTTCATGTCACGTATAATGCAAAAATAACTAAAATTCAGAATAAAAAATAAAATAAAATTAGCAATTTAATTTTGACACGAATTCCTACGTAAAATCACTAGATAAACATAATTTGGAATAAAAATTATAAAAAAATAGTAATTGGATTAGTATACGAATTCCAACAAAAATAATTGAAATTCAAAATAAAAAATAAAATTAGCAAATTAATTTAAATCTGAATTCCAAAGTAAAATCACTAATAATTGTAATTCTTAGTATATATATTTAAAAATAGCAATTGGATTAGTATCTAATTCCAACAAAAATAATTAAAAATCAGGATAAAAATAAAATAAAATAAAATTTGTAATTTGATTTGCATATGAATTCCAAAGTACAAATACTTAAATAAATGCAATTCAGAACAAAAAAAAATATCATCAATTTGATTTTCATACGAATTCCTAAGTAAAATCCTAAAAAAAAATATAATTTGGAATAAAAATTAAACCAAAAATAGCAATTGGATTAGTATACAAATTTCAACAAAAAAATAAATTAATTTTGGAATAAAATAAAATAAATTAGCATTTTGATTTCGATACAAATTCTGAAGTAAAATCTATAAATAATCATAATTCGGTATAAAAATTAAATAAAAATAACAATTGGATTAGTTTACTGATCCCCACAAAAAATAATTGAAATTAGGGACAATAAATAAAAGAAAATTTGTAATTTGATTTACATACGAATTCCAAAGTAAAATCTCTTAATAGCTAAAATTATAATATAAATTATAATGAGGATATTGTGAATGGTGTCGGATGAGATCACAAAAGAGTGCAATGGCGTCGACCTGTCCTACAAGAAGACATTGGTTCACAAGGAAGCAAGTAGCCGAGGTAACGGCGACGAAGATGAGAACAATTCCATATTGCTCACCTTAGCTGTTCGACAAGGACAATGTCGTACTGCTCGCTAGAGCCGTTGAAGAGAAAGGTCGGAGTCAAAGGCACCAAGTGCTATGACGACGAATGGTAAGCATCGACGTTGTTAAAGAAGTCAATGGCCAAAGAAATTCGATAATAGGGAAAACATAGCAGAAAGGAGACGAAGCTTTGGATGAAAGACGAACTATCGATGATATGTGACCATCGGGTAGCTAGGAGCATGCTATCGTTGATGAGTGATATGGTGTCACCAGCGATGACAAGCGATTCTCCTATCGTTACATCATCGTTCATACGTAGCTCATTGTTTCAGAGTGACATGAACCCACCTTGTCAGTAGGACGACAAAGGATTTCACAAATTTTCGGTGGCGTACAGGGAATTAATCCAAGCTACTAACATTCACCAGCACGTCCAACTGGCAAGCTGGAAGGTGAAATTGGCAGACCTGATAAATTACGAGCAGAGCAAGTAAGGTTTCATGTCACGTCACCCACCGGTTGACAGTTGTTCTGCGGTGTCTCTTCTTTTCACAAAAGCATAAAATCCTTGTAAATCTAGTACACTTAATTTCTTTTTTGCATACTGTATCACTTTTGGGCATGTGTATCCTTTTACCTCCATCCATGGACAAAGCTAACTGTGCCATTTGTGGCCTTTCTAACACAAGGCAAAGGCAGGCAGGAGGGCATGCTTTCTGGCACCAAACAAAGAATGTTAGGTACTCCAGCCAGTTTGGTATGGTAATTGGCTTGGCCTGGTTGCATGTCTCGCGCATTCCATCATGGCTGCAACTGATTTACTGCAGCCATTGAGATACAAGTATGCTATAGGTAAGATAGCGTTTGTCAGAACTCAGAAGAGTGCACTTCCGATTGTTTGAACTGGTGGGGAACCAGAACAAACCGTACATATACTCAGAAGAGTGCGGCCGGCGATGAAAAGCAGCAAACCTAGTAATTCGAAGAAATGAATGTCCTTTTCCCAACCATCCATACTGAAGCACATCACTTTTGAATTGCTATTTTTTTCTTCTTTGAGAAGCACTTTTGAGTTGTTGGTCATTGGGTAATCCATTGGATGTCCATCCTAGTACTCCCAACTTATCAAATGGTTTGGCACTCATGGTATCTACTCCTAATACTCCTACTTAATATCAAAACGTAGGAGGTGTGGTGTACACGTTTACCATCCAAATTTAAGTCCTCATCAATGTGATATTTTGTTTTTAATAAAAAAAAGTACCTAGGCATTCTCGCTTTTCTTATTTATTTTGCAAAGTAGTACAACATTTGTATCCACTCGTCTACTCTAGTCTCTTCTTCACCTTAATAGCTTGTTTGGATAGAAAGGGATTAGAACCAATCCTTTCGGATTGGAAGAGATTTTAATTCAAATTCTAAGTTAATCCAAAAGGATTGAGTCAGATCGTAATGTATCCAAACAAGTCCTAAGGTGAACATGGACACCTGTCCACGAATGATAGATGGACTATGCATGGAGTGAGCCGGGCAGTTGCGAATCGAGATGAGTTCGTTTGTCCAAAAGTCGAGAGTTATCGGTTGCAAATGGCCCAACCCAACATCCCTACCTAATTCCTAGTGCTGTCAAGAGAAAAATGGCCTTGCTGATTATGTTACCGGGCCAAGTTAGCTTAATTTCTAGGCCACACTGGAGGTCTCGAGATATGCATATGCATTTGCATTCATTCTCTAGTCTGGAGGACCAAGGAGTAGAGACGAATGGATGTGACGGTAGTGAAGAAAGAAAGATTCTTCTACGCTCTCTTGGATGTGTTTTCCGCACTCCAAAGCTAGGATATACATTGGATTTATGCAGTATATAAAAGCTCTTTTTCTGAATGTGTGGAACCGGTTTGTAATCCGAATCCTCTGTGAAAAATCTGCGCTATTCCCTGGATCAGTAGATAGCGCTCACGATACATTCTTTGAATCATCCCATACATCGCGTAGACCAAATCATTCATTAATACAAGCATTAGGGTTCAAATAGACCACGCCGGTCGAGTTTACAATAGGGCCGATCAGGCCAAATGAGTTTATTACAAAATCTCGAATCGTTAGCGGAAGCAAAGGGTAGGGCAAGTCTCTCCACAGACAGCGGCGGGTACTAGGTGTACGACCGATATTAGCCAAGGACTTGGATAATATAGGAGGTACACAAGTACCAACGAGCCAACGGTGAGGCGAGACCTAGACTACAAGTACTATACTACTCCTCTTCATTTCCTTGCTCTTGGCGTCCGGTCCTCGTAGTAGGCGTAGTCTCCACGATCTGCGGGTTACGGGGTTGGGGAAAGAGCGAGGATGAGCACAACTACGTGCTCATGAGCCAACACACAGTATGCAATATTATACATGCAAGACTTAACAAGGATGGCTCGGGTTCATTTATTTGCACAAAGCAATATTTTGAGTACCAATATTAGAAAGTCCTATCACTTAGCATTTTAACCAATTTGCATTTTGTTAAAGAGATTACTTGTGCGAGATTTATAACGATGAGGTTACCTCTACCTCATGCTTATTTTTGAAAGCGGTTACATCCACCACTTAACATCACAGGGTACATCCATCCAGGAAAAACCAAAACCAGGTCGTGACCCATCACATTTTATCCCGCCCACAAGGTTTTATAAACAGAACTAACTCTTGTAAGTTCCCATGTCCGCCCTTGACCGTGGGCACGGCTATTCGAACAGTTTATTACACTCTGCAGAGGTTGTACACTTTACCTACAAGAGACAATCATTTTGACATGAACACATGTTTAGTAGACATGTGAGTCAAGGGAGATCGTCACAAGGCCTTTACAATGCATCCACCGAGATTTGTTACACCCGCTAAAGTTTCACACGAGAAGAGTTACGCTCACATAGACCAGTCAACTCTTTCCCGGACCCCCTTGCACCACACGGCTACGTTCACATAGACCGTAAGTCGCACACTAACCCATAGCCACATAGGCTTGTGGCGTAGTGGGTCATCTGCTGTGCAACTCATACTAACGGATACAAATTATTTAGCAGTCGACACCATTATAGACATGTGGTCGCGTCTTGTTTTACATTGGGAGGTCATCACAGATTAAGTCCTTAGGGACCATCCGGCGGTTCATACCACATACCATCCACAAACCAACATTCCTTGGGCTGCATTAGCACCCACCAACATACCATCCATCATACCACCCTTGGATGTGATAAGCAATTCTTAGGGTTTTGAGAGATAGGAAAAATACAACATCATAACCATCTCAGTCATTTACACCCAATGACTGCCCAAAATCATGTTCATTTCAAAATATGATGAATGGGGTAGATAATACCCGATACTTAAGCAAGGCTAGCATGACGCTTAAGTATAGCACAAAACTAGTATTGTTACCATATATTTACTAGGGTGACAAGGGTTTAAGGCAATTCAATTATCAAGGGTGGTGTATTAATAATTAAACATCAAATTGACATTTAGCTACCTTAGGGTGTTTAACATACATTTGCATAAGGAAACTAAAGCATGCAATTTGATATTTTAACGAATATAATTTGCATAAAATGTAGGTTCAATATGATCAAAGTGTTGACTACTTTGGGTCTACGGCTAGATGATCTTGATACTCTTGAGCTTGATCGAAGTGGGGTCTCGGCTTCTCAGAACTCTCTGCGATCGATCGTCTGAGAAAAGAAATAGACGAGCAAATAAATTAATTAAATAACAAAAACTCATCAAATGAACTCCAAAATAAACCAAACTAGCACCAAAAGAAAGGGCTTGATTTTAGAAATTTTTAGAAACAAACTTCACAATTTTTGGAGCTAAAATGAGGGAGAAATAAATAATTGAAGCCTCTCTTTTGAAAACAAAATAGAAAAAGGGAAAGAAAAAGAAATAAAAAGAAAAAGGAAAAGTGGCCCACGGCCGTTTTTGACGAAGCGGACTGACGGCAGCAGCGCTTATGCGGCTGCGAGCCCATCGGCCAAGAAAGAAAAGCAGGCGAGAGGGGGCTCACGGGCGACCTCCACAGAGAGAGGAGAGGTGCTAGGGCGGAAGGAGAGGAGAACGGGGGGCGGCGGCGCGAGAGGAGGGGCTCACGGCGCGGCGGCGAAGGCGGCCGTGACGGAGGAGGAGCAGCGGCACGATGGAGAAGAAGGGAGTTCCGAGGCGGCGGCGGCGGAGGAGGCGGCGGCGCGAGCTTCGAAGGTGAGTCCTTCCAACTCCTTTGCTCTCTCTTCTTCTTGCTCGGGTTTCGCTTGCAGGGGAAGAAGGGGTGGTGGAGAGGGCGGGGCGCGGGGCTTTAAAGGCCGAGGGGAGGAAGGTGACCGTTGGCGATGGCACGGCGGTGAGCGAGGCGCGGGCTGCGCGCGATCGAGGCGAGCGAGAGGATGGGGCGAGGTCGGCGCGTCGGGCGGGCGTTGGCCGCGGCGGGTGGAGGTCGGCGAGGGCGAGGCATGGCGGCGAGGCTAGGGTTAGGGTTAGGGTTAGGGGGGTTTTGGGGAAACAAGAGCTCGGCTTTCGGGGGGGAATCGAATCCTTGAGCATTTTGGGCAAACTTCGGAAGTTGAGTTCCTTGATTCTTGAACACACGAAGACTTTGCAAAAACCGGGAATTGGGTGTTACAGAATGCCTCACATGCAGTCACCAACCACAGTGACTTAAATTACTCTTACAGTGAACAGTAGGCCACTAGTTTGCGGTCCTTTGCCAAGGTACGTAATAATGGGTGTATAATTGGGTACAACTGTACGAGGATGGGCAATAGCAATCTCTTCGGTCGATAGTGAAGCAGTCAAAAGGATGAGCAGTATAGTAGTACCTGGTCAGTTCAGCAGGACAGGATAGGACTGGTTCAGAGAAGGAAGCTTCTCATTCTGATCTCTGACAGCACGGCCGGCAACGGCAAGAATCAGGGGATCGAGGCCCTGCCTGCCTGCTCCGTCGTCGTCACCTTCCTCCCTATCATCAACAGACATATCAAGTCGTGGTAGACAAGAGTAGCGTGGGGAATCTTGTGTTGGTTTTTCGTTTTTCTTTGCACTGGGGTTTAGATCCGAGAGAGGGAAAAGAGGGGAGAGTGAGAGTGTGCCGTCGGAGGTAGAGGAGGAGGAGCCGGCCATGGCTGCGGCGGAGGTCGCGAAGAAGGACGGCGGCAACGGCGCGGCGTTCGATGGCGGCGGCGGTGGAACTTCCGTCGCCGGTGCCACCTCGGTCGGTTAGGGTTTGTAGGTGGGGTTTGTGGCGGCACGGTGAACCGCGTCCTTCGTGCCGCCGGCCCCACCTCTCTTTATATGGCGTGGCGGCGAGGGCCCACCGACCAAAAGGGTTATGCGCCCCGATCGTAGCGCGGTCAAGGGTGGCATTTGGCCGTTGGGCCAAATGCGAGATCACTCTAACATTCTCCCCCTTGATCTCAATCTATACTTTATCTTTAATTACTTTTGACTTTACACATTTCATCACAGATTAGTGCATAGAACATGTCTCATCGTCACGGTCAATCGCCGATAGATTTGACAGTTACAATACACCTCTCTGTTTTGAAATAGTTACTTTAATCCTTTGGGCCATCTTTTAGTCCGGGAATCATAGGCTTTCCTTAAACCCATGCCGCTACATGTTCTCGAACACGTTGGGTGGTAAGCCTTTAGTAAGCGGATCCGCTAACATCTTTGCGGTACTTATATGCTCAAGACTTATAATTTGATCCCGAACTTTATCTTTCACAACATAATACTTTATGTCAATGTGTTTGGCAGCACCACTTGACTTATTGTTGTAGGCATACGTTCTGCGGGTTCATTATCGCAGACAACTTAAGTGGTCTATTGATGTCGTCAACCATTTTTAAACGGGTATGAACTTCTTTAGCTTGATCCACCGCCCTGTAGCCTCATAACATGCTACAAACTCGGCATACATTGTGGGCGATGTAGTGACGGTTTGCTTTGAGCTTTTCCATGATATAGCTCCTCCAAATGAGAGTGAACACATATCCGGATGTAGACTTTCTATCATCTCCCGCAAAATCGAATCAGTATACCCCACTATATGGAGTGAATCGATCTTACAGATGTCATCATGAGGCCTTTTGTTCCTTGCAAATAACGCAAGACTTTCTTTATCAATTTCAATGTTCTATTCGAGATTGCTGGAATCGCCAAGTAACCAGTAACAAACGCTAAGTCGATGCGTACACACTTGAGCATCTTGCAAGCTTCCAACATTGAAGCATATGGGCGATTTCATTTGATCGAGCTCGTCTTGGTTCTGGGGCATTGAAAATCCCCATATCTGTCGCCCTTGACTATAGGTGCGGTGAAGGACTACATTTATGCATACCAAATTTCTTTAAGACTTTCTCTATGTATGCCTTTGTGGCGGATCCCAATATCCCATTGTTTCTATCCGGTGAATTTCGATCCTAGAACGAACGAAGCTTCACCAAGATCTTTCATATCAAAGTTTGAGGACAAAAACTTCTTAGTCTCCAGTAGCAGGCTGACATCACTACTAGTCAGTAGGATATCATCCACATACAGGATTAGGAAGATAAACTTCTCATCTTTAAACTTTGCATAAACACAGTTGTCCTCTACATTTTCTTTAAACCCAAATTTTCTTATTATCTTGTCAAACTTCAAGTACCACTTGTCTTGAAGCTTGTTTTAACCCATAAATCGATTTCTTTAGGCGGCATCCCATTCTTTCATTTCATTCCATGACAAAACCTTTCGGTTGTGCCATGTAAACATTTTCCTCCAAATCCCCATTAAGAAATGCCGTCTTTACATCCATTTGATGTAACTCTAAATCATAATGTGCTACTAATGCCATTATGATTGAAGAATCTTTACATGAGGCGGAGAAAAGGTCTCATTGTAATCAATCCCTTCTCTTTGCGTAAAGCTTTTTGCCACAAGTCGCGCTTTGTATCTTTCTACATTCCCTTGGGAGTCAAGCTTTGTCTTGTAGACCCATTTTGACCCTCTTGTTTGGCTCCTTTAGGAATAATTTCCAAGTCCCAGACTTTATTAGTCTTCATGGACCTCATCTCCTCTTCCATGGCCTCAAGCCATTTTGAGGAATTTTCGCTTCTCATGGCTTCTTCAAATGTGATGGGATCATCCTCCATTTGAAATTCCTCTGTATGATAAATCTGATAATCATCAGAAATAGCTGATCTTCTTACTCTTTGAGACCTCCTCGGGGCCTCCTCATCTGGTACATTTTCTGCTTGAGGTCTTTGTTGCTCCCCTCATCTGTGGCAATGGGTTCTATAGGATCTGAAGAATAGGTTCCTCATTCTCATTCATTGTTGCCACGGGAGGAACAATAACAGTCTTGGCACCTGATATCTTGCACCGTCGGTGCAATGACAGAATAGTATGAAGAATGGTTCTTGAATCATCTGAGTGGGCGCATACACCGCTTCTCTTCAAGGTCAATCTCACGAGCTACCATACTTCCTCTCATCATTTCATCCTCTAAGAAGATAGCGTGTCTCGTTTCTACAAACTTTGTATATCATGCGGACGGTAGAAACGAAAACCTTTTGACTTTTCAGGGTACCCAATGAAATGGCAACTTACTGTTTTGGGATCAAGCTTCCCAAGGTTTTGGTTAAATACTTTAGCCTCAGTGAGACTCCCACACACGTAAGTGGTTTAGTGAGGAACTCTTCACTGTCCACAACTCGTGCGGTGTTTTGGGCACCGACTTACTAGGCACTCTGTTGAGAATATGAATGGCGGTTTTCAACGCCTCCATCCATAGACTCAATGGCGGTGTGGAATAGCTCATCATGCTTTGCACCATATCCATCGAGAGTGCGGTTGCGTCTTTGGCTACTCCATTTCTTTGAGGTTCGCCGGTGTAGAATCTTGGGCTACTATACCATTTTCTGTAAAAACCTTGCAAAGGTCCAGAACTTGTCCATATGGGGTATGTCGACCGTAGTACTCCCACGGTCGAATCGGACTATCTTAATCTTTAAATCGTGTTGGTTTTCAACTTCACCTTAAATATCTTGAATTTATCCAAGGCTTCATTTCTTTCTTTGATTGGATAAATATATCCATAACGGAGTAATCATCTGTGAATGTTATGATCGAGTCATATCCATCCACACTTTTCACGGAAAAGGTCCACAAATGTCTGTGTGAATAATTTGTAGAATTCTGTGCTTCTTTTGGCGTCTTTCTTAATTTTCTTTACATATTTTCCTTTAATGCATTCTCTGCATTGTTCTAAGTCGAGAACTCTAATGGAGGAAGAATATCATTCTTAACTAGTCTTTCTATTCTCCCCTCGAAATATGGCCTAAACGCAGCGGTGCCATAATTTCACGACGTATCTAGAGTTCTCTTTCGTTTCTGTTTACATTCGTAGACGAGGATTCATTCACTTTCTCGCATGCGACGTTCCCATTATCGCATCGACATTCACATCATCACATAATGATAACAAATAAAGCTCATTTTGTAAGATGGCAAGACCAACACATTCTTTATTAAACATTATTTCACACTTGCCATTTCAAAATGACAATCATAACCATCATTGTCCAAACATGAAACACTAATCAAATTCCTCTGTAAGAGGAACATAAGAACATCTCTAAGTATAAGAGTGAAGCCATCACTAGCTCTAATGAAAGATCGCGGCTTCAACTTCAGCTTGGACTCCATTTGCGACTTTAATGCATCTTTCTTTTCTTTGCGTATTCCTCGTCGAACGGAATCCCTTTCTTTGACATAATCATTTTCAAGAAATCGGGACAATCTTTCTTGTAATGTCCTTTTCTTGCAATGAAGACACCGATCTTTGTCTCTGCAAATTTATTCGTTGAGGTGATGGACATTGGCTTTTCCTTATTCTTTGAGGAGAAGTTCTTGTTGAAGTTCTTTTTCTTGTTGTCCTTCACATAGTTGATAGAACCACCATGTGAGGATTTAAATCTTTCCTCCTCTTGCACACACATAGCTATGCATTTTCTAAGTCCCATTTCTCGGGTGCATATTGTAATTGACAACAAAGGTGTTAAACTTTTACGGCAAGGAAGCAAAAATCAAGTGAATAAGGAACTCATCCTTGAGAGCCAAATCCATTGGTTTAAACTTAGATGCCAAGTTGCTCATCCTTAGTATGTGCTCTCTTATGCCACCGCCGAGTACCTTTCTGTCACAAGTCGTAATCAATTTGTGTAGCATATGTCTTTGAAGAGCTAGTAAAGCGACTCTTTATTTTTCAAGGTACTCTGTGACAGTGTCACACTCTGCGATTGAGCCCACAATTGCGAGGCTCAATCGTGTTCTTTATCACACCAAACATTTCTTGTTGGTCGTGGTCCATTCTTATGCTCAAGGTCATAAGACATCCGTGAGGAGCATGGTCCCTCTGTCTTTTACGCCAAGCAGTATCATCCTCATTTTGATCCTCACTGGTGCCATAGGCTCGGTGGGACGTCTTGTAGTGAGGACCCGTCCACCTCGACCAAGATAAGCGCTAAGTCTATCTTTTCTTCCACTCTCCATAATTATCTCCTTTGAGAGTGGGGATCTCTCGATACAACTCATCAAGTTGTATCGCTCAAAAGTTTCAAATAAAGTGAGAACGTAACATTAAAATCATATGTCTTATTTCCAACGTTGGTAAAAAATACGACATACAATTTAAATCAATTTTATCTATACATTAAATCTACATCACCGTTGGGCCGAAATAGAAATAATGCATAAAAACATCAATTAAAAATTACAATATTGTTATTATCAACGTTGGTCAGAAAATAACAATATCATAAATTTCTAAAAAAATTATATCTATTTTTTTCAAAATTAAATTCTCCGTTGGTTCGAATTTAATAATGAAAAATCAATCAACATTATCTTTTAAGTGAAACTGTAATTATTCTAAAATAATTCATTATTCGAAGCATTATCTCGTATACTTTTAATCTCGAAAAATTAACACGTTGGTGCAAAAATTACGAGATTTTGGTTCAAATTTCAATCAAAAATTCATTCATAAATGCTTCAAAAACATTAAATCTCTTTTCGGTTTTCTTGTTCATGCAGCCAAAACGGCCCATTATTCGCGCGGCGCCTGGCGAGCGGCCTCTTTCTCCCACGTGAGCCTTGTTTCCACACAGCCTTTGGCCGGCGGCCGCCTTTGCCATGGCCGCCCGATCTCGGCCGTCAGTGCGTCGGACGGCCCGGTCAATCCCGCCCCTTTAACCTAACCTAGGGCACCCACCCGAAAAAGCGGATCGGGCGAGCGGCGCTCCTAGCGCGGAGCGAGGCGGGCGACGGCATCGGCGGGTGGAAGCGGCCCGAGCGGCAGCGCCACGGCGGCGCAACGCAGGCTGCGAGCGTGGCGGGAGGTGCGCGCCGACGGCACGCGAGGCGCTCGAGCTCTGGCGGCCCACCGGACGGCATGACCACAGCGGGCGGCGCGTCGCGAGGCGGCCCGGTCGGCACAATTGCCGACGGTGCGCGCGCAGCGCGGCGGCGTCTGCGCGCGGCCCGTGGCCGGGAGGTGCAAAAGCGTGAGTGCCGCTCTTCTTTGCCGTTGGCTCGATACCATTGTTGGTTCTTCGTTTTCTTTGCACCGGGTTTAGATCCGAGAGAGGAAGAGAGGGAGAGTGAGAGTGTACCGTCGGAGGTAGAGGAGGAGAGCCGGCCATGGGCTGCGGAGGTCGGCGAAGAAGACGACGGCAACGGCGGCGTTCGATGGCGGCGGCGGTGGAACTTCCGTCGCCAGCGCCACCCTCGGTCGGTTAGGGTTTGTAGGTGGGGTTTGTGGCGGCACGGTGAACCTCGTCGCCGTGCGCCGGCCCCACCTCTCTTTATATGGCGCCGGCGACAGGGCCCACCACCAAAGGGGCATGCGCCCCGATCGTATGCGCGGTCAAGGGTGGCATTTGGCGTTGGGCCAAATGCGAGATCACTCGACATCTTGCTCTGTTATGCCCATGATCGAGTTTGGCATGACATTAAAATTATGATATGCATGAGCCATAGATTCTATTATCGTTCGTACCTAGCTTTGGATCTTTCTGCTTCACCATTCATTCAACAAGCAAGCGGCAGACTGGAATGTGCATAATGCATTCGCCCCCATGCATTCTAGCTATTCATTTCAGATACCCACCAATCTGCCAAGCAAATTTTGTCGGGAATGATCTCTTCTCTTCACCTCCTACTTTTGATCTGTCATTTGGTAGTGAGCAAATAACTAGACTGCTTATTCTAGCTATTAATTTGTCATTCTAGCTATTGATTTTGTTGCCTGAAAGCGCGGCTCGAAGGAGGTAAGGTGAGTAGCGATCAACTAGAGCTCAACGATCGGCTTGCGATGCATACCTACGTACGTTCAGCTCAAAATCGACACTGGTCTTTCTGATCTAGTGATGTTGATTTGTTTTTTTCCCCTGATCTAGTGATGTTGATGGAATTGAAAGAGACGACGCATGCGGAGCGATTCGTTCGTCACAAGTCAGAAAAATTACCAAGGTTCACGTACGCATCTTAATTGTTTCCTGCTGAAGCTGTAGCAGTATTTGAGATACTTTCAACGGGTATTAATTTACTTGTGTTAGTTGGACGACCAGGCGCCAATAAATCCATCGATCGGTATCGTACATCGTAGAGAATTGAAGCGGAAGCTCTTCCTTTTCCTTTGAATGTTCTTTCGTAAAATATGAAAAAAGAAAGCTAAAAGGTCATTCCAGTTTGGATCCAAACAACACGTAATGGTGACATAGATCTGACGAACGCGCGCGAACAACACGACAGAGCTTAAGTTTTGAGTTCAACGTAATGGTACATGCAACTCAATATGATATCAGAGCTAAGAGGTTTTGAGTTCAAGACCTGGCTGACGCAATTAAGAAAATAATATATAGAAGTATAAATGAATTGTCCGTCTTTTCTCGTCAGCTTAAGTTTTTAGATGAATTAATTGGTGCATATAACTCAATAGAAACATAGGTAGCCTGTCAATTTTCCCGCTTCTTTTTTTTCTTTCTTTCTTTCTTTCTCTGAAAGAAGCCGTAGATCGAGTCACGTATGTATACGGAGTATATATTGTTTGGACCAGACCTACAGCTGGACCGCAAACGCATGCTACCAAAAGAAACAAATCGGAACAGCGAAAAAAAGGCATACGTACGTATATGCAATTTATGAGTCGTTCCTGCAAAATGGATCTACAATTAAGTGAATCAGAACATTACAAACGAACGAGGGCCAGCTAATTTGTCTTAGAGAGTACTGCATGCATATATACGCTCCATTTGGAATAAGGAAAATTTTCTCCGATTTTTGTGGGAATTATGCTGTTTCCTATGATATTCGTGAGAAACTATTGTGAAATTCCTGCGTTCCAAACGTGTTCCGTTTTGAAAAAAAAAAAATACAAACGCGCCATTCCGTTTTGAAAGAGAGAGAGAGAGAGAAAAAACAAACAAACGAACCAAGGTCTATAAGCTGAGTACTTGACGAAACGCTCCCCACCTCCTCCTCCTCCGTTTCACTACCATCTCACAGACTCAGGATCGCTCTCCCTCCCTCTCGCGGTGCTCTCGCGATGGCGTCGTACATGCTTCTCGTCATCCTCGTCTTCTCCACTCCTCTCCCGCGCGTCCTTCCGCGCCGGCGGACTACCCGCGGATTGCCCTACCGCCTCGCGCCTCCCACGGCGTCACGACTACCGCCACCGCCCTCGTCCTCCACGACGTCCACCTACCCATACCGCCGCCGTCTTCGTCCTCCAACACGCCGTCGTCCCTCATCGGAACTACCCGCCACCGCCAGGAGCTACATTCCTTACTATCGACCTCCGCGGCGGTGGCGGCGAGGCTTCAACTTCCGGCGCCGCCGCCGAACCCCATCTGCCATGGTACCCTTGGTACTCATGAGTCGCCGCCGTCGGCGACGGCGCGAAATCGGGCGCGGGCGTTCGGTTCTTGTCCTGGTGGCCGTGGTAACTGCTGCTGGTTTAGTTACTATGTTTTAGCACTCAATTTTTCCCCCTTCTTATAAGTTTTTTTCTTTGTTTTTATTATGGAGAAATATATAATGAGGCATCATATTGTACTAACATCTATTGCTCTAGTTCTTGTTTTTTTTTTTCTAATTTCTTTTGGATAGTAGAGCAACTATTGCATTTTATAAGCTTATAGTGAACAAATCTCTTTTTTATCTATAGCCTCGAGGAATGGTGGCCTCAGGACTCTACGGCGCCTTTTTCACGAAAAAAAAACTTTAGTTATCGAAATTATGTCGAGATCTCGTCTCGGCTGTTGGCAAACGTTGGATCTCCATCGTACAGTTTTGATCAAATAAATGCAAAACCGTTGCATCACAGGTTCGGTACGAACGGCTTAGATCCGCCTGCCCACCTCCGCACCCTTGACCCTGGGTTCTCCTCCTGCACGCTGCACTCGGTCGCCTACCGCTCTACTGACTATGACCGATTAAATACTTGTACGATCCCTGAATATTGATTTGGCACATATACACCTGTTTACTTTAGGTCTAACTCAATTAGAACAATGTAGTAGCACCACATTCAAAATTCGCATTTAGTTGCCCTGCAGAGTAACTTGAATGCAAATTTGATTAGACGTCGTAGTACTTAATATATTCAAGGCCCTACAAACATTGACTTTGCTTCCTTGTTTGGCATTCTTGGTTTCTCTGTCATGAAAAGCCCGGTTGGGTTTTTAGGACAGGCTATTCCCTCCCGTCACAGATACACGTCGTTTTAGACATAACATAAATTTGATCACTGATTTTTCTTATAATATAGTTATAACACCCACTTAAATTATAATATTATGAAAATGTATTTTGAAACAAATCTATATTTATGATTTCCATGTATCCAATCTAAATATTTGAAAATGTACAGATAACTAAAGTTTTGAAAGTTTAACCGCATGTATTTCAAAACGACGTGTATTTATGATCGGAGGGAGTACTTGCGTGCGTGGAGAGCTAGCTAGCTAGCGTAGAAATAGTTGAGCTACAAGCCAATCAAGTGAGTAGCTAGGAGTACGCATCTCATATATATATATACGTCTCAATCCATACTATCATGCATGCATACTTGTTTGGTTTGGGGTTCGGTGGGAAATGAATGAATGAATGAATGTATGTATTGCCCTACACTACAACATGGCTGACGTTACGACTCGGCTCTAACTGGTCCCGTCCTACGGTCCACTCGGCTCCGAAAGGGCTCAGAAAGCCCCTAAGCGGCCTGGAAAAAGTTTTTTTTAAGGCGTTTCTCGAAACGCTAGAAATACTGTCCAAGGGAAAAAGAGATTTGTGGCGATTTTGAAAAACGCCTCAATATACCATTTTCATATATATATATATATATATATATATATATATATATATATATATATATATATATATTAAGATGATCTCAGGCCATTTTGCATAACGCCTTCAAAGATGATCTGTGGCCATTTTGGAGAACGCCTTGCACACGGCAAAACACTAAAAACTGCCAGTGGTGTTCCAAAGGTAATTTGAACTACAAAATAAGCTCATCCAAATAAACAACACTCATCAATATATCATGTAGAGGACATCCATGATAAGCACAATGAATCAGAAAATAGGTCCACGGTTCCTGGTCTGCTTGAAGCATTCGTACAACACATCCGATGTTTAAATAATTATCAGCAAGATTCATGGGCTTTGCGTCTTGCCATCTACCACTGCTATTGCTACTGAGATTGGTTGGTACTTGGTAGCATGTCGCAATGTGTTCCCCTGAAAACAAAATAATACACAGTCGTTGGGTAAACAAACTGATAAGCTACTAGATTAGACTATGCTATGGGAAAACAGAAGTGAAAATATCCACATGATGCATGGACTTGATGTTCTTTGATATACAAGCTTGGATGATTGTTCTTAGAAAAACTAAAATGGTATTAGACATAATTTATGCATGCTGTCAGTACTATCTGTGCATTACATGTGGCTAAGGAGTAAGGACATGAAATAAGTTAGTTTTGAAGCTTGCTAGGAAAAGCAGATAAAGCCACATTCTACCTGCTCAGCTCAAGAAAAAAATATATATTGCTGATCATGAGTTACAACCCTATATAAAAGACAAGAGATTACAAGAGTCTCCACTAATGCTGATGCACTGAATTCTTACAGCACAAGGCCACACCACAAATGCTTAAGGGTCAGCACAAGGACTGGATACTCAGACTTGCATAACAAAAGGCACCCTTTGTTAATGCTGATGCACTGAAATCTTGCTTCAAGAGTTCCAGCCTTACAAAAAACTTGCTTTAAAATTTCACCACTAGTAGGTACTATGGCACAACAAAACATAGCAAGCATGCAGAATGTAGCTTTCTTCAGTCAATGTAGAACTGTGGCAATAGGATAGTGGATAGCGTGGCCCAATTACAGATGGCATGCTCATGTTTTGTCAAACATAACTTTGCCTTAGATGCAAGCATCATTTCAAAGTTCGTTAACGAGGTGATCTTCGTGCTCCAGTATTAATTAAGCACATGATCCAACAAAATGACAAACTATGTTAAAACCTCAACTAGGGAAGGGGGAATACTTGCAACTTGTAAGTGTAGCAAGCCAACCACCAAGAAACTTCTGATGAACAATGCCCCATGACCAGAGTAATGGGCTTTGTCACTAACCGAATCTCCTCAGTATATTGGCTAATTAATCATAGAAAACTGGCTCATACATAAACAGTGCAACAAAAATAAAGTTTACTTCTTCTAAGAAAAGAAACTTTTAGGAAGTTTGGCTTGACTTGGGAGGATGTGCCCTACCCTCCGATTTGCAAAAAGATGGCCTTTTCCATTTTCTAAGTAGGGTAATCAGGATAGCTGGGCAAACATGCCATGGGTACCAGAAAACACAATACAGCCATGCCCTCTGAGAACGCTTCAGCTTTGGCTGCTACGCCCTATATCTCTTTCCTTTTCTGCTGTCTATGGCACTAGTCTTCTGTTGCATTCCTTTGTCTTCTCTGTCATGTGAATCGGCGCGAGGCTGTTACAGTGCAGTGCCTTTTCCACTTCGAAATGTGAATTCAGCATTTCACATCATTGAAGGGTATGTGAGAACATTTGAGCACATTTGAGCTTGTAATTTCTAAGCACAAAAACAACAGTTTAAGCTGAAAAAAGTAGAGGTAATACTACCAGAATTGAACTTGACAGTGTAATGTAGTCTGAAATCACAAAAATAGACAAAGATACTAGAATCTAAAATTTTAGCAATTTGGAAACAAATTAGTGAAGACACAGGATCCAAGTTGGCCATCAAAACAAAGATATAACATGTAACATGTTGCATACTAGCTAGAGTGAGGTACAATTAAGCACACAGGGAAGGTCATGTACGTGCTAAATAAAAAAACTATCCAGGAAAATGATTTAGTTCCTTCCAGAAGTAAGGGAAAGACATGAGGAGAACTTCATCATGTAAGCAATGTACTAACCAATAAGCAATTCAGATTATAAGATCAGATCAAGGTACTTAAGAAGATACTTACCCAAACAGCTGGGCATGGGGCTATTCAGGTTGAATGGTTGATGCACAAGTGCAAAGCAATTTTCTCAAACACTACCAGTAGAAAGAATCAAGCTCAATTTTTATGTTAAGTTATAGAGAATTCTTTTCTTTTCAATCAACTCCTACTCCTACTTGCATTGACTACTGATAAAGATAATCATGTTTCACAAAACGGATGCAGAACAACCAAATAATTTCACTCTCTTTTAATCCTAGGTTTTTCAGAAACAGTTGACTCCAGGATCATTCGATTTGATGCACAAGAATGAAACTTCCCAATCAGTTAAATTTAATCACCTTAGTTGCATCCAGCAAAGGGAAATGAATTATATCAAAGCAGCAGCACACACGGGTGTGGAAAGTAATGGTAAATACTTGTGTTTGACATTATTGTTGTCAGATAATGATATTAAGTTTTGAGCTATGTGAAATGAGATTAAACCATTCCCTGAACAGCTCAATTTAGAATTTTTCACTTGGATTGATCGATGAATGAAGCCTCTCATTTATTCTCAAGTTCTCATACAAAAAAAAGGCAGGATTTCGAAGCTTCTTTTCCTACACCCCGGAGGCTAACTACTAGTAACAAACATATTTGGATTTGGACTTGTCAATGTTGCTTTACACATCAATTTAACAAGCAGTAGCACATCATACAAAATACTAATTAAAGCAACTGCAATTTAGCAATATGGCAGAACATTGATAGCATGATTGCCAATCTGACAGATTTGGATATGTAAATGTTGCTTTTACACACTAGTTTAACTGATAGAGGTACATCATACAGAATGCCAACAAAAGCAACTACAATTTAGCCATATGGCAACAATTCGCTAGCAATATCACTCTGAACACATGTCAGGTTCCAATCAAAGCATGTACCATTGTACTTATAATATTCGATACTAGAGTGCATAACACATCACTGCATTGCAGTATCAAAATTTTCGGACCTGAGCATCACAACTACCAAAACTAAACAAATTTCAGAGTGCATATGAATCTCACACATCTTGCTGCAAACGGCGCAGCAAGTCCAGTATTGGCCCAGAAGACGCAGCCTCTGCAGCCAGCTCTCTCACCATGACCTCCGCAGCCCTCAAGTCCTCCCGCACCTCCGCATTCAACACAAGGTGGGAGAAATGCTCGTCCAGCACCAATCCCAGCGCCCTGGCCACTGCCCCAAAAGAGGCACGCTGTCACACTGCTCCAAACCCAGCATCCCCGTTGCCTCCGGGCACATCTGCGCCTCCGGGAACCTCCGGTACTTCCCTATCCACTTGGTCAGGTACCTCATCAGCCTGATCACCTCCTCGCCATCCAGCTCGGCCACAGCCGCACCAAGAACCACAGAGTCCACATCCCCCGAAGCGAACAGGTAATGCAGGCACACCTCCGGGGAGGTGAACCCGTCGTGGCCCATCATGAGAAGCAGTGCCGCCCGCTTCGCAGCAGCATTCGCCATCTTCCCCGCGCCCTTCTCCCCACACTTGTTGACGGCGAGCACAGCGGCGTCCTTCCACCGGTTCTTGACATCCACCATGGCGTCGTAGGCCTGATCGGAGGGCGGCGAGAGGAGGCATCGGAGCGCGGCGAGGAGCTCGGAGGAGCGGAGGTCGGCGGCCTGGCGGAGAATGGCGCAGACGAGGTCGGGGCGGGCGGCTTGGGAAAGCGACGAGAGGAGGTCCGGCGGGGGGTGTGGGAGGAGGCGGGAGTGGGCGAGGGCGAGGAGGACGTCGTACTCGGCGAGGCGCGTGGCCACGGAGGCGACGAGGGAGGCGAGGTGGCGGGGAGGTAGGGGCGAGGGCGGATGGCTTCGGGGAGGCTGGGGAGGGCGAGGGGAGGGAGAGGGATTGGGAGAGCGTGGTGAGGAAGGAGGCGAGGAGGGTGCGGAAGCGGGGGAGGGGGGGAACGGAGGAGGAGGAGAGGGAGGTGGAGAGGGAGGTGGAGAGGAAGGAGGCGGCGGTGGCGAGGGCGGGGTCGGCTGGGGAGAGGGACCAGTCGGAGGGCGGGATCGGGGTGGGGAGCGCGGAGGAAGTTGCAGGCGGCGGCGCGACGCCGGGGTGAGACGATGGGGTGGGGGCGGCGGCAGCTGGGGTGGGGTGGGGTTGGTGATGGCGGCGAGGAGGGTCATGCTGCCGGCGCGCGAGACGAGGAGAGGAGGTTAGGGTTTTGGGTTGGGAGCGAATATGAGATGGATTTGGTTCATCATTTAAGGAGGAATCGTCCAAGGGAACCTGGATGGGCCGGGCCGGCACCGAACGAAGGCATACAGATGGGTAGGGTTGGGCCCTGGCGGACCGACCGACTGCTTTAATCTATTCTGTTTTGGGGCTTCTTTTTTTCTTCAGTAACCGAACTGATATTGCTTTTAGTACAGATTTGCTATTTCTAACTCGACTAAATTTAAGTCAATTATTATGGCTGTTGGATTAGTGCAGAGATTGATATGACATATACTTGAATTTTGGTTCAATGGATAAAAAATATGACTTTTACTTAAAAAAATTTCAATCACCTTACGATGGACAATCTCCAACTGTATAGTATAGGCTAGCAGCTCACTTTATATATATATAGTATAGTAATTTCAACGTAGCAAAATCAAACCACATTTATATCCCATATAGTACAGTACATATGACTTGGGTCTATTTCTTCCGTTACAAACCGAAGACTAGTGCGGTCCAGTTCAGATTCAAACCCTGTTGGATGATCCGCTTTTGCCGCAGAGGAAAGCCATGATCCGATCGGACTGTCTGATGATTCTGTTGCAGAGGGCACCCAGCAGCATGCCGGAGACGGGCGCGACGATGTAGATCCAGACGGAGGTGTACCTGCCCAGCACAATGGCAGGGCCCAAGCTTCTTGCAGGGTTCATCGACCCTCCCGATATTGGCCTGCATGCGCAACAAGATGCATGTTACGATCGACCAAGTATTGCTTCGAACTGATGAGGGAGCTTGCACGATTGATTAAGTGAAATACCCGATGATGAGGCCCAAGGTGCCAACAGCACCTCCAATGGCGAGACCTCCTACTGTCTGGCTCTGCATTCACATGTATCAGCAACCAAACATTCAGTCAGTTCTTTGCATCTCACTCGCGTGATGAAACAACAAGATAGCCTGAAACTAATCGCTCTTTTGGACAGTAACAGGCACGCACGACTGAGCCTCTGGCCACGGTGGCGATGACGATCATCAGGACAGAGGAGCCAAGAAACTCCATCAGAAACGGTAGCTTTGTATGTCCGATCATTGGAACGGTCCCGTAGAAGTGCTCCTCGTGTGGCTTCATGATCCCATTCACTGACAAGCACGCAAGCACTGAGCCTCCAATCTGAACCATCACGTAGAAAGGCAGCTGCATGCATACAGATGAAAGTTCAGATGTTTTCTTTTGAAGTACAGTAGAACTGCAATTTTGCAACGAAAGAAGATTACTCGATCAGAATGATTCCCCTCAAAATAAAATCAGGTGATTCATAGAGTGTAGGTGTACCTTGGTCCAGGGGAAGTACCGGAAGACGGTGAAGGTGATGGTCACGGCAGGATTGAAATGTGCTGGGCCGAGCCAACTCAGGACAAAGGCGACAGTAAGAGCAACGACGAGGCATACTATGGGAAACGTCAGTGTGTGGTACATCGCCTGCATCAGCGCCGCTACGCAGGACCAGAAAACCACCAAAAACGACGCCAAGCCCTCCACTATCAGCTACTCGGTGAGTTTCACGCATACACATCACAGAAAACGAGGATTAAAACCAGCACCACGAGTCATCGAATAGACTGAAGCTGTTGCAAATAATCTCAATTCTCATCTCGTTCCTGTATCTAACGTAGATGCAGTGAAGGAAACGAATGCAAGCATCTATCTCCCATGCCGTGCGTATGAAATGCATGTACCTCCCGTATGAAATGGCCAATGACTAGACCTTTGGTGACATGATCAGCAGCCGGTAGTTCCTGATCATGGCAAGCCTGCTCTAAATCCAGTCCGTTCCCCGCGAAACGCTCATCGCCGACGCTGCCAACGACGATGTCTTTCGCGACATGATGGTCCGTTGTCATTCCAGTGGAGTACTACTATTCTTCCTTGTGCTTACCCTCCAACAATCTGCTTCTTGAACAAGCTAGTGCAGATTAATCTGGACCATATGGAAATGGTTGGCGCAACCGTGCTACCACACACACTCTTGGCATGTCAAAACTGAAAGATCGGCAACCGCGCGAGCGTGCTGATGCTAGTAATTTGCTGCTACGGCAAGTACGTGCTGAATCAACTGAATTAAACATCCATGTGTTGCGCTCGCTTTGTGTGCCCTCCCGAATTCTTGATCGATCGAACGAGAAGCGGTTAATTGGTTCTTCAGGTTAATCCTTGACTTTGTCGATCAGAAGAAACCGTACACATTATCATCGTGTTTGTCGCACAAAGGTGATAGATCTCTTGCGTCTCTCTTCTTTTCGTCGGCTCCCATCCGTTGTTTTTTTTAGAGAATACTGAGCCAGACACACATTCAACACACACCACTCACGCACACGCGTGCGCGTCCCTTATCCACGTTTGGAATTTATAATACTTTGTGTTTTTATTGTTGTTGCCCGGATACCACGTTAGAAAACAGCTAACGCCTATTCATTGTATTGTAATTAGAACCATTAAACTATAGCATGTTCATTGTATCGCAAAAAAAAGATCATTAAACAACCAGAGCTCATAAAAGTACATATATTAGCAAACAGTTGGTGCCAACTTCACGAAACAACTTGAACCTGTTAAAACTACACAGGTCTGTGGATTTTGGAACATAGTGTACAATACTCTACAAGAGTATATTTGCGCGGGGTTGTATGTAGTGTCAACGTGTAGCCTTTTTCTGTTTTATTTTAATAAAAAATCAAAAGAAATAAATTGTAGCTACAACCATGAAAGATTTCGCACTGATCGAAAAGTGAAAACACATCGCGATTATTCACAGTCCATTGGTTCCCCCATGCGCATTCCGATTATGCACGGGTGTCTACGGCGGCAGCGGGAGAGCGGTGATTTCCAGCTGCGGACGACGGCGGCACCCGATTCATCAGCGAGCTCGCCACTCCCCATCGACGGCGAGGTCGCACAATGGCCCTCACACCGACTCCCGGCGGCAGCTCTCCATGGCGGCTCGCTGACGGAGGGGCAGTTGAGGAATGTCACCACCTAACGCAGGAATGTCCGTTTGTTGATTCGTTCCGGCTCCGGTGGACTCTCCAAGGCTTCTTGCTCTTAAAAAATTGAAAAATCTAGAAATTAAGTCACTTCATTGTATTTTATGTATGCTCCTTCTTATGTTTCTTCTATGCATTTTTCACATGTTATCCTTGGATGAGAGGAATATACGTTGATGAATTTGGGTGATTTGAGAGGGAGGGAGCATCTCATATGCATTCTTGTGATATAAATGTTCAATTATTAGTTTTAATTTAATTTCTTTAAACCTCATAATGATCAAAAGTCAAAATGAACAATTGTTCTTTCATATGAACTTTGAGTGAATTTTTATGTTATCTCTAGATTTCAAGCTTTCACGAACTCTATTGCCTTATCTATTATGCTTCTGTATTTCTCAAACCATCTTGATTATTTTTATAGTTTTTTCTTGCTTATGGACCAAGATGTGCTTTTGCACGAAAACGAACGAGAGTTTTTCAAAACAACCTCCGATTTGCTTTTTTTTAGAAAATTACCAATGTGTTCATCAAGGTAGATGTCGGACCCGGATTTCGTAATCCAGAATCCTCTGTGATAAAGCTGCGCTATTCCCTGGATCAGTAGATAGCGCTCACAGTACACATTGCTGAATCATTTCATACATCGCGTAGACCAAACCATTCATTAATACAAGCATCAGAGTTCAAATAGACCACGTCGGGTCGAGTTTACAATAGGGCCGATCGGGCCAAATGAGTTCATTACAAAATCTCGATACGATAGCGGAAGCAAAGGGGTAGAGCGATCTCTCCACAGTAAGCGGCGGGGTACCATGTGTACGACCGATATTAGCCAAAGGCTTGATAATATAGGAGGTACACAAGTACCAACGAGCCAACAGGTGGCGAGACCTAGACTACAAGAACTATACTACTCCTCTTCATTTCCTTGCTCCTCGGCGTCAGTCCTCGTAGTAGGCGTAGTCTCCATGATCTGCGGGTTACGAGGGTTGGGGAAAGAGCGAGGATGAGCACAACTTCCGTGCTCATGAGCCAACACACAGAATGCAAAATTATACATGCAAGGCTTAACAAGGATGGCTCGGGTTCTTTTATTTGCGCAAAGTAATATTTTAAGTACCAATATTAGAAAGTCCTATCACTTAGCATTTTAACCAAATTAAGTTTTGTTAAAGAGATTACTTGTGCAATATTTATAATGATGAGAGGTTACCTCCACCTCATGCTTATTTTTTTATAGTGGTTACATCCACCACTTAACATCACTGGGTACATCCACCTGGGAAAAAACCAAAACCAGGTTACAACGACCCAACACATTTTATCCCACCCACAAAGTTTTTATAAATAGAACTAACTCATGTAAGTTCCCATGTCCGCCCTTGACCAGTGAGGCACGGCTATTCGAATAGTTTATTACACTCTGCAGAGCTTGTACACTTTACCCACAAGAGACAATCATCTTGACATGTACACATGTTTCAGTAGACATGTGAGTCAAGGGGATCGTCACAAGGCCTTTACAATGCATCCACTAGTATTTGTTACACCCGCTAAGGTTTCACCTGAGAAGGGTTACGCTCACATAGACCCGTCAACCCCTTTCCCAGACCCCCTCTTGCGCCACACGACTTACGCTCACACAGACCCGTAAGTCGTACACCCCAACCCATAACCACAAAGGCTTATGGCGTAGCGGGTCATCCGCACAGTGCAACTCATACTAACGGATACAAATTATTTAGCAGTCGACACCATTATAGACATGTGGTTGTACTCATTGTACATTGAGAGGTCATCACGAGTTAAGTCCTTAGGGACCATCCAGGCGGTTCATGCCACATACCAACCACAAACCAACATTCCTTGGCTGCATTAGCACCCACCAACATACCATCCATCATACCATCCGCCCGGATGTGATAAGCAATTTTAGGGTTTTGAGATGTAGGAAAATACATCAACACAACCATCTCGATCATTTACATCCAATGACCGCCCAAAACCATGTTCATTTTAAAAGATGATGAATGGGGTAGATAATACCCGATACTTAAACAAGACTAGCATGGCGCTTAAGTACAACCTATACTAGTATGGTTACCATATAATTACTAAGGTGACAAGGATTTAAGGCAATCAATTATCAAAGGATGGTGTAATAGTAATTAATCATCAAATTGGCATTTAACTACCTTACGGTTTTAACATACATTTGCATAAGAGAATTAAAGCATGCAATTTGATACTTTAAAAGAATATAATTTGCATAAAATGTAGGCTTAATATGATCAAAGTATTGACTCGCCGTTGAAGTGTTGAGGAGCTTGATCGTCTGGTCCAAGAATTCGTCAGAGCGCAAAAATCACGCGTGAAAATAGCCAAATAAATACAACAATTCCAAATAAAATCCAAAATTACAAATTTAGAAGCGAGAGAGAGGCTGAATTTATATGAATTTAGAACCAAGAATCGATGGAATCGGATCTCGTATGAAGGAAAACGAATATCCGAAGTTTGCGTTCATATGAAATATAGAATGTCATCACACATGAATAGTGCAGCTTAAGCAAAAATGATTGCACCAGTGAGGAAAGGGATGGATGGCGGCGAACTAGCAAAATAGAATTCCGGAGTGAGACGGACCCAATGGTGGTGGTTGCGTCGTCGGTGGAGGTCCGACGCCGTGAGGGCACACAAAATAGTGTTAGAGCGCAAGGAGGCAGCGAATCGGGACCAACAAGGAGGTTAGAGAGTGGGGTTGGGCGAATTGAAGAGGAGGTTGGGAGCACGTGGTGCTCACTTATCTAGACAAAAGCGGCACGGTTCGACAAGGAACACGGCGAGAGTCATGTTGGCGTCTGCGGTCGGTGTGCATGGAGCTCGTGAACCGGCGGTGCCGGAGAAAAGAAGGAGCATGGCATAGAACGTAGTGGCGAAGTTAACGGCGATGGCGGCGTCGTTGGGGATCAACGGCGGCGAACGCAAGGAAGAAAGAGTTTCGACCACGCGACCGAAAAATCTCGATTGCGGACAAGCGGGCGAGAGAGGCGAGTGCGGGATGTGGAAGAGGAGGCCGAGGGCACCTCGTGACGTGAGTGGCTTGGCTAAGCTGACGATCGGAGATGGAGAATCGAGGTGGAGGAGCTCCACCCATGCATGTAAGAACTAATTAGATGAATGGCTTGCTCTTGAGACGATGAACATTGTTGTGTAACATGCATAGCGCGGTTCTTTATTTTTGATGGAGATTGGAAGGAGAGAAGTGTGAGACGGATATGAAAAAAAGGTTGGTGACTAGAAGTTGGAGTTTGCTAGTAGTGGCTTGCAAGCGAACCGATTAGTTGCATGATGAGACATGCACAGTGATAAGCGATTGTATTGGACTGCATGCACTCTCTTGTACATGCATATATACACAACTCAAACTACACGCAAAGAAAACTATCGTCAAGATTTAAGTCCAACAGTGGACTTGGAGAAACAGAAATGGACTCTCATTGGAGTGCTTTGGTTGGAGAAATACAACAAGAAATGAGCTCACAAGAGAAAAGGAATGGCTAAAAGTTTGAATGGGTGGTGAGCTCTCAGTGGGAAGCTTCGGTTCGGTTTGCACTGGAGGAGGAGGGGAGGAGCTCTTACTGGGAGGCTGCCTGCATCTGCACAAGATGGAGAGGAGAACCAGGCATGTGAAATTGTCGGCATGCTGAGACATCATGGAGCTGCTGGTTTTGTAGAGAGGTGGAGGAGGGCGGGAAGAAAGAAGGTTGTAGCTCTGGTTTTGTAGAAAGAAGAAGAAGCTCAGCAGGTGTGCTTGGTTGGAGAAAGAGAAGGAGGAGCTTGTTGTTGGTGCTTTGGTGGCTTGGAGAAGAAAGGAGAAGAGGCATTGGGGCTCTACATAGAGGTAGCAAGGGGAGAGAGCAGTACAAGGGGAGGAGCACCGGGTTGCACGGCAATGGAGTGTAGGTGGGCGGCAACGACATGCAGCATGGGAGGTGGCGTGCGGCAGAGGCGGGGCATAGGGGTGGCGGCGGGATTCGAGCAAGCGGGGCATGGGACATGGCGTGTGAAGCCAAGATGGCGGGGCATGGGAAAGGCGCATGGCGTGAGGCAAAAGCCAAGCGTCACAGGAGGTAGAGTTAGGGGATTTGGGGAGGAAGGGCTCGGTGCTTTTGGGGTGGGTTCGAATCTTTGAGTACTTTGGGCAAATTTTGAAAGTTGAACCCTAGATCACAAGAACACAAGAAGATTTTGCAAAATCCGAAAATTTGGATGTTACAGTAGAAATTGTAGAGATCATGCGGATATGATCTTAATCTTAGTATGTTGAATAGTTAGCAATAGCGTCGAGATGTTTGGAGAAACTCTCGTTTTCGGCAAAGTATTGTTGCTTGTCAGGCATAGGCGGTCTGACCGGCCTGAGTGGTGGTCTGACAGGCCGTGGGCAGGATGAAGTGTCAGCGGTCAGCCCGGTCTGATGAGCGGTCTAACCGGCCTTGCGGACTGACCCATGCGGTCAACTTTTTCCAAAGAGAACGCATATTTTGGGGGCTTAAAATTTGGCTAAGTATTGGAGCGGACCATTTATGAAAAAAAAATGGAAGCCAAACCAAATGATTGATAGGTTTACTAAGGGGATGGGAAGGAATTGACGGACATAATTGGAATTAGTTGTCTAGGAAAGTACATGATGAGATTGATGAAATGGAAAAGTACTCTCCTAGACACCAATTCCAACGATCTCCGGCGATACTACTTCCCTTCCCCGTAAACCACCTCAAGAAATGCCTAGAAGACCATTGAGAGGAAAAAATTCTAAATCTTGTGCATGTTGTTGTTGCCTAAGGACTAGAGCCTCACCACTTTATATATATACGATCTACATGATAAATTTTGGAAAACCATTCTCGCGTAAAATCGTACTTTAGAAAATAATTGTCGCCTATTCATAGTATTAAAAAGCACGCATTCATGATATTACAAAAACTGTTGATGGGACAACTAGTGCCTATAAAACCACATTAAATAATAGTTGGCGCCCGTTCACTGTATTGCAAAAATAGTTGAAGAAACAACTGGCATGCACCTATAGAACCGTGTTAGAAAATAGGTGGCGGGCGGCATGACACTCATTCATTTTATTGCAAAACCGATTCACCAAGCAACCGACGCTCGTAAATCCCTGTAAGGGTATGTACACCGTAGAATGCTTATACATAGGTGTTTAAAGAGAGAATATAGCCACATCATGAAGTACTCATGTAAAAATTATTTTCTCCAATGCAAACATCTCTTTTGTAAGTGCTTAGATAATTGTATTATTTTTTATTATACATAGTTATATACCTAAGCACATGTTAAGCATCGGTGTCTAATTAAGCATCGATGCTACAAAATAAACATCTTATCTATTCTACGTGACAAGAAAAGTCAGTCTTTATTTGCTAAGCTTCTCTCTAAACACCTGCATTGTACATGCTCTAAGTGAACAGCTAGCATTATTCATTGTATTGCAAAACCAGATTACAAAATAACTAGCCCATGTAAAACCATACTTTAGAAAATAGCTGCCGCTAATTCGTTGTATCGTAAAACCATTCATGAATAACTTTTGCTTATAAAAACACTTCATGAAACCACTAGCATTTGTTAAAATAAAATAAAAAACTACGAAGTATTGTATAATATTCATTGAAGCGATAAATCTTTGTATTAAGGACCTACTTGAAATGCAGGAATTTGAAATACAACAAAATCCTCCAAAATGCCTTTTCCATTCCTTCCATCAAAGTCCAACGACCCTTATTGCTCGTTGAAGTTTCATATGAATTTTTAAAGTCATTCCTATAGTGAGTACCCACGTGGAGAAAATTATTATGAGACAAAAATACATTTGTTTATGTCATAAAATTGTTGGTACCTAAATGCAATATAAAATTCATGTATTATTTCCTATAAACTGATAATGCTATGTTCCAAATGGCATCACCTTTGATGTGATCTACTGAATATAATATATAATATAAGAAGTCGCTATCTGCAAATCAACTTGGTAAAGGATAGTCTTCTTAAGGGGTTTTAAAAAACAAATTGAAGTTGGGAAACAAACCAAGTAGACATAGATGTAGTAGGCTAAGCATTAGAGCATTTTATTGCATATTACCACATGATATCACGATTATTTATGCTTTTTGAAAGCAATAGCAAATAAGAACATTTCCTTGTAAAAGAAAGAATGTTTTCTTTCTCCATGCTCCTAATGATTTGGTCTTTTGATCCACGTCCGGCAATTATCTTGAAAAATAGCTATATGACACAAAAAAATATTCTCTTGTCATGTCCGAAAGAAATTTTGTTTCTTTAGTTGAGAAGCCCGACACTCGTCTTCTTGAAGCCTTGTGTGTCCGATTTTTGTCGGCATTGGCATATTCTCGGATAAATAAAAATTCGGTGTAACTTAGCTTTATCTTGCAATGCAATTCTTGAACAAATCTAGAAGAGATCGGTGCAAAATGAGCCGTGCGAAGCTCCACAACGCAAAAATCCTTCCAGCGTTTGATCAAGCAATGGATAACGTAAAAATTATCTCGGATGGGGTGTTATTTTTACATTAGATACTCCATGAGATGAGAATCTCTAAGAAGAAGGGGGTTATCCTTAAGCTGAACTTTGAGAAAGCTTATGATAAAATCTAATGGAGTTTTTTTTTGGAAAAAGCAATGAAAGAAAAGGGCTTTTCTGGGCATTGGAGAAATTGGGTGATGAATTCTATCAAAGGGGAAAAGTTAGCATCAATATTAATGGGGTGGTTGGCCCTTATTTCACTAATAGGGGTTTGAGATAAGGGGATCCTTTGTCCCTCTTGTTGTTTAATCTGACTGTTGATTCTTTAGCAACACTAATTGAAAGAGCTTAGAATAAAGGATTGGTTAAAGGTTTAGTTTTCCATTCAATTCCTGGGGGTGTGCCTCTTTGTCAGGACCCGGGATTAACATCCCAGATCCTCTGTGCATAACCGAACTAGTCCCATGACCAGTGGCTAGCTCACACAGTAAACAAATATGATAACACAACCATAATCGCAAAAATCTATTAATAAATAACAGAGTTACTTACAAGATAGGCTTATGGGCCAACATTAAATAAACACAGCGGAAGACGATGAAGAAGTAGTAGAGTCCAGCAATCTGCCACAGTCAATCAACTGGGGTAGCGGCCTAGTCGTCACGATCCACACTTGTAGTGAAGTCCTTCTCCTCTGAAATTTTATTTGCATAAAGCAAGATGAGCACAACTTCCGTGCTCGCAAATTACACCTGTCAAATAACAGGATGACATGCATACATAGATGTAACAAAGGATGGCTTATAGGGTTAGTTTGCATAATGCAGCATTTGACATTTAAATACCATAATAAGTTCAAAAGCTCAAGTTTTATAAAATCTAAAATTGATTTTGAATTGATAAAGATAGTGTAGGCACCAACCTAACACCAACATAATCACGGGCACCAACCCGGGACTTTAACCCATAAGTTTTCTCATGGACACCTATCCATGTCAAAATTGTTTTACCAAAAATATTTCAAAACCAAAGTCTAACTTTGAGTGGCTTTGCTAGCATGTCCATGACCGTGGACACGGCTATTCGAATAGATTAACACTCTGCAGAGGTTGTACAACTTTACCCACACGAGATAATCAACTTTTAATGTCTGTCTGACACACTTCCGAAGGTGTGCGACTAAGTGATCATCACGAGGCCTTTACAATGCATCATTCCACCATAGTCCTCCCTCGCTAAGGTTTCGCCCCCTTTGGACTACCCGTCCGCAGAGTTCAGGCCCCCTCTTGCGCCAGGTGGGACTAACAAAAGTCATGAAAGACTACCCACTGCATCAATAGGAACGACCATGATGGATCTTTGCAAATTAATTAGCCAGGTTCTGCCCATACAAGACATGTGGTAGTACGATGTGGCTTAGCAAGATGCGGCTCGAAGACCGGTCCTTAACTGACCTGGGCGACAACCAACGGAACCCTGAGCCTCAACCTACCTAGTTGAGCCCGTGCATAAACCTGCACCCATCCAGACAACCATTTCGCCCAAGTCCAAACCATCATTTAATTTTACTTTTCAAGCATTTGTAAAACTCCCATGACATACCAATGCCAAGGGTACAATTTAAACAACATTTGTCTTTTGGCTGAAATTCCCCAAATGAAACATATTTGGTCTATAAGCATGGCTAAGCACAATATTTTTCAAAATGATCCCAGCTCATACTATCGTATTAACTAGGTTTTGACTAGGGTGACAACATGTTTGATTCAATTATCAAAATTGGCCATACAAAAAGATTTTAGGCATAACTATAAATTTAAAAACAGGAATTTAGATTACTGAATATAAATAAGCATGCAGTAATAATTCGAAATAGAATTTAAATAATTTTAAATAGTGGGTGCAAATATGGTCAAGAATGTAACTTGCCTTGCTCAATTGATCACTCTGAAACGGCGTCGAAATCTGACTCTCCGAAGTCGTCGAAATCTATACGCGAAATAAGACAAATTCAAATAAATTCCAAAAGACAGCTCAAATTAACTCCAAATTAAATAATTTTGGTTTGGTTAGCTAGATCTTAATTTTATACAAATTTTGCAACTTGAATCACCCAATTTGGAGTTCAGATGCAAAAGTTATGAATTTTTGAAGTTTAAATCTATTTAAAACCCAAATTCTGAATTTATTAGATTTTCCTGATTTATTTTTCTAAAGGAAAATCCATTTATTGCGCAAGGATGACATCAACGACAGGATTTCGGAATTACAATTAAATAAATCAATTTCTGTCGAGTGGGACCTACGTGTCATAGACACAGTCCACATGAACTCGGTCTATGGACTGTTGGATCTGGTGAGAGGTGGACTATGCCACACAGATGCTGACACAACAATGACTGGACCGACACGTGGACGCCACGTAGGTGCATGTGCCGACGTGGTTGCCACGTGGATCGCCACGCTCGCCGCAAGACCTGGACCCGATGGCAAGCGAACGGCGGGTTTCGCCGTGGAGTGGTACCAAGAGGTAGCTACGGCTATTGCGAACACGTTGATACCTGCCTTGACTCAAGCGGTCGTCGGAGGTCGTCGGAATTGTCGTCGGAGAGGAGGACGGAGATACGGCTGTTGTCGGGAACGGCAGCCAAAGGTGCTCGAGGGCGAGGAAGAGGTCCCTGAGGAAGCTCCGGTGACGAGGATGCCGAAGGTGGGCTCCACGGAGGCAGAGTGTCGACGGCGGCGTCGGAATGGACGAAAAACCAGCGGCGGCGACACAACCTTCAAACTCAAATTACGCGCGCTAGAGCTTCTTGTGAGTAATACTTTGAGGGCTTTGGATGAGGTGAGGAAGGGCACCGGGGCGCGCTTTATAGGAAATGAGGTGCACCGAGGCGACGCGTTCGTGGAAGTCGTGTGCGGCGGTTTGCGGCGATCATGTGCAAAACTGACGCGGAGAAGGAGGAAGATCATGGGGGAAATGCGGTGGAGGTGGACGCGGTCTCGTGCACGCACACGCGAAGAACGGAGCAGTTGGAATCAAGTCGTTCGTGAAGCTTTCGAATCTCCGAAAATGGCGGTTGACTCGGTGAGGACGACGACTGGAAGTTGAAGAAGATCTGACAAGCGGGGTCCACTTGTCAGCGACAGAAAAGAAAAGGAAAGGAAATTAGTGTGGTTAGATGGTGGCCATTGGATTCACATCGGAGGGCTCATGTTGTTTGAGACGTTCGGTCCTCGCGAAGGTTCAAAGGATCTTAGCCATTCATTTTAGATCTAACGGCTCACGATGATTGAGATGTTCGGGTCACCCGAAGGTTACACGAACGTTGGCCGTTGGATCTTGATCCAACGGTTGATGAGCTTTGAGGTGGTTTTAACGCGTGCACGTGAGAGGCTGGCAGGTGGGGTCCGCATGTGAGTGAGGGGGAGAGAGAGAGAGAGAGGGCGCGCATGAGAGCGGGGCCGTGCGGGCCACGTGCGCGGGTGGGTTTGGACTGGAGGCTTTAGGTTTCGGCCCAAATTGAGTTTTGATTTTTCTTTTGACTTTCCAATTGTTTTAAATTTTGATAATTCAAATAAGCTTTAGAAAATAGCAAAATAATTCTAAAAATTATAAAAAAAATTCACGAAATTCCTTATTTATTTTGGACTTAATAAAATAGTCCCAACTTATAATTGGTTTTAAATTTTGCAAAATAAATTATTTTGGCTTTAAAATACTTAGGAAGAAGCTTTTAAATTTCAGAAAATCCTAGAAATTAAGTAAATTTTATTTTTAGATTAAATCAAATAAAACTTCAAGAACTTCAAATAAATTTCACTTTCAACAAAATTCAAATATTCAAATAAATTTCACTTTCAACAAAATTCAAATAAAGCAATGAAACTCTATCAAATTTTTAGAAAATCCAATAAAGCAATAACTTTATTTTATTTTATTTTGGTAACAGCACTTTAGGATGTTACACTCTTCCTCAATATGCTGTTACTGTTTTTATGACTGAGTGTGTAGAGAAGTATATTTTGAATCTCAAATTCCTTTTGTATTGTTTTGAATGGATATCTGGGCTAAAAATTAACTATCACAAAAGTGAGGTTTATGTTTTGGGGGTGAAAAAGGATGAAGCAATCAGGTTTGCTAACATGTTAAACTGCAAGTTGGGTCAGGTCCCTATGACTTATCTAGGGATTGATATTGGAGATAGGAAGATTAGTAAGAATGCAGAAGGAAGGATTATTGGCAAATTGGGAGTAGATCGGGCAGTTGGAAAAATAATCTCATTTCTTCGTGGAGGAAGGATGATTCAGTGACAGTTATTTAAGTAGTCTTCCTATTTATACAATAGGGTTTTATAGGTTAAATGAGGAAGTTCATAGGAAAACAGACTCCATTATGTCAAGATTCTTTGGGAGTGGGGCTAATGAATCTTTTAAATATCATATGGTGAGATGGGGAGCAGTTTGTAGACCAAAAGACTTTGGGGATTGGGTGTGATTGATACCAGGCTGATAAATGATTGTCTTTTGTACAAGTGATTTTGGAGAATGAGCATGGCCAAAGATGAGTTATGGTTTAGGATTTTGAAGGCCAAATATTTCCCCAGGAGGGTGTTAGAGATACCAGGACACTTAAGGGTTCCCAGTTTTGGAAATCCCTGCAAAAAGTTAGATATCTTTTCAAGGGGGGTACTACTAATCAGATTGGGAATGGTAAAGATACTTTATTTTGAAAATATGTTTGGATTGACAAGCTCTTTGAAAATTAATTTTGATAGACTGTTTAAAATTAGTTCGAATCCTGGTATGAGTGTAGCAAATAGTTTAGAAAATAGAGAGTGGAATATTACCTTTAATAGACAATTTGGTAAGGAAGAGGAGGATTTATGGAATCATCTGAAAAATGCTTTAAATGGGGTGGAGCTTAATAATGGTAGAGATAAAGTGTTGTGGTGTTTGGAGAAATCTGGAAAACTTTCTTTAAAATCCCTGTATAGACACTGGTCCTTTGGGGGAGTTATCCTTAGAAGAAATCAGAACTGTGGAAAAGCATAATTCCATTAAAAGTGAAAATATTCCTCTGGTTGTCTTTCCAAGACAGGCTTCAAACAGCAACCCAGCTCAAACTTAGGAATTGGAAAGGGGATGAAAATTGTTGTTTGTGTGGGGTGAGAGAGGATCTCGATCATATATTCTTTAAGCGTGTTCTAGCCAAATTTGTGTAGGTTTGTGTCAAGGAAAGCTTGATGTGGGAGAAGGTCCCGGAATCTCTTGATGAGTTTCACCAATATTGGTTAGATAGTAGGGGTGCTAACAGTTACCACGTTTACTTATTTAGTTTTGCAGTTGTGGCGTGGATGTTTTGGAAACTCAGAAATTGAATGGCGATTGAGAAGGCATTTCCTAAGCAACCGACTGAAGCTATATTCAAATCTATATCTTGTTTGCAGAAGTGGTGGATTCTGATCAAAGAAGATGACCGGGAAGAGTTGGACAAGGTGATTCGTATGGCTAAAGAATAGATGAAAAGCTTCGCTGCTGCAGCAGTTGAATCTTGCTCTGGCTATGACCTTGGAAGTTGTTAGGGTTTTATGTTTAGCTTCACTCTTTTGCTAGTTTCATGGATGTCATGTAATTTCGTTTTGGGCACTTAGTGAACCGGTAATCCCAATCTGTTTGGGACCTTGTGGTTGTTTTGTAAAAATTGTTATATGCTTTCTATAAAATCGGGTTTTCCTTTTTTTAAAAAAAGGATAACGTAAAAAGCTAAAATGATCAAGCTATGATGAGAGACAACTCCCTTTTAGACGCAAAGAAAGCAGGTATAATTGGCAGCCTTTCTTGTGGTCAAATGTCGGACCCGGATTTCGTAATCCAGAATCCTCTGAAAAATCTGCGCTATTCCTGGATCGTAGATAGCGCTCACGATACATTGCTGAATCATCTCATACATCGCGTAGACCAAATCATGCATTAATACAAGCATTAGAGTTCAAATAGACCACGTCGGTCGAAGTTTACAAAAGGGCCGATCGGGCCAAATGAGTTCATTACAAAATCTCGAGCACGCGATAGCGGAAGCAAAAGGGGTAGAGCAAGTCTCTCCACAGCAAGCGGCGGAGTACCATGTGTACGACCGATATTAGCCATGAGCTTGGATAATATAGGATGTACACGAGTACCAACGGAGCCAACCGGATGAGGCGAGACTCAGATCACGAACTATGCTACTCTTCTTCATGTCCTTGCTCTCGGCGTCCCGGTCCTCGTAGTAGAGACGTAGTCTCCATGGTCCACGGGTTCCGAGGTTGGGGAAAGAGCGAGGATGAGCACAACTACCGTGCTCGCGAGCCAACACACAAGATGCAATGTTATACATGCAAGGCTTAACAAGGATGGCTCGGGTTCATTTATTTGCACAAAGCAATATTTTGAGTACCAACATTAAAAGTCCTATCACTTAGCATTTTAACCAAATTGCATTTGTTAAAGAGATTACTTGTGCAATATTTATATCGAGAGAGGTTACCTCCACCTCATGCTTAGTTTTAATAGCGGTTACATCCACCACTTAACATCAGGTACATCCACCGGGAAAACCAAAACCAGTGGTCACAATGACCCAACACATTTTATCCCGCCCACAATGTTTTATAAATGAACTAACTCTTGTAAGTTCCCATGTCCGCCCTTGACCGTGGGCACGGCTATTCAACAGCTTCATTACACTCGCAGAGGTTGTACACTTTACCCACAAGAGACAATCATTCGACATATACACATGTTTAGAGACATGTGAGTCAGGGAGATCGTCACAAGGCCTTTGCAATGCATCCACGGTATTTGTTACACCCGCTAAGGTTTCACCCGAGAAGAGTTACGCTCACATAGACCAGTCAACTCTTTCCTGCACTCTCTTGCGCCACACGACTTACGCTCACATAGACCAGTAAGTCGCACACCCCAACCCATAGCCACATAGGCTTATGGCGTAGCAGGTCATCCGCTCGGTGCAACTCATACTAACGGATACAAATTATTTAGCCAGGTCGACACCATTATAGACATGTGGTCGTACTGTTTTACATTGGGAGGTCATCACAGGATTAAGTCCTTAGGGACCATCTGGGCGGTTCATACCACATACCATCCACAAACCAACATTCCTTGGGCTGCATTAGCACCCACCAACATACCATCCATCATACCATCCGCCCAGATGTGATAAGCAATTCTTAGGGTTTTTGAGATTTAGGAAAATATAACATCATAACCATCTCAGTCATTTACACCCAATGACTGCCCAAAATCATGTTTATTTCAAAAGATGATGAATGGGGTAGATGATACCCCGATACTTACGCAAGACTAGCATGGCGCTTAAGTATAGCCTATACTAGTATAGTTACCAAATATTTACTAGGGTGACAAGGGTGTATGGCAGTTCAATTATCAAGGGATGGTGTATTAATAATAAAGCATCAACATGGCATTTAACTACCTTAGGGTATTTAACATACATTTGCATAAGGGAAATAAAGCATGCAATTTGATATTTAAAAGAACATAATTTGCATAAAATGTAGGTTCAATATGATCAAAGTGTCGACTACCGGGTCTACGGCTAGATGATCTTGATATTCTTGAGCTTGATCGAAGTGGGGGTCTCCGGCTTCTCCGAATTCTACGCGAACGATCGTACCGGAAAAGAAATAAACGAGCAATTAAATTAAATAAATAACAAGTCTCATCAAATGAACTCCAAAAAGAACCAAACTAGCACCAAAAGAAAGAGCTTGATTTTAGAAATTTTTAGAAACAAACTACACAATTTTTGGAGTTAAAATGGGGGAGAAATAAATATTTGAAGCTTCTCATTTAAAATAAAAAGGAAAAGGGAAAAGAAAAAACAACCAAACAGGAAAAACGAAAGTGGCCCACGGCCAACATTCGCCCGGCCGCTCTTCGGGCGGAGGCGCGACGCGCGCGCTGACGTACTGGCGCGCCCACCAAGAAAAGCGGCGGGGAGGAACCTCGGCCGAAAGAAAAGAGGAGCGAGGAGGCACCGAGCGAGGAGGGAGGTGGCGGCGGCGGCGGGCTGCCCTGTGTCGGCGGTGGTGGCCACAAGGCGATGGAGAGATGGGGCTCACCGAGCCGGTGGCAGCGACGAGGAGCGGCGCGTTCGGGAGATGAGGAGGCTCGGGGCGCACAGCGACCGGAGGAGGTAGGCCCGGCTCCCTCTTCTTCTTTCTTCCTCTACTCTCTTGATCTTCTACCCCTTGCTTCTTCTTTGCTCGGGAACGGTAGAGGGTGAGGGAGATGGGGTTCAACCGGAAGGGGGGAGGCTTTATAGTCGGAGGGGGCTTGGATCCGGGGAGGGGGAAGGCGACCGTTGACGACGGGGCGGCGCAAGAACCGAGGGCGGCTCGGCGCAGCGGCGAAGAAGGGATGGGACGGGACGAGGAAGGCACGATCGCCCAGGCGCTGGCAGCAGGCGTTGGCGGATGCGTTTTGCGCGAGGGCGAGCGGCTCACGCAGCTGATGCGGCCCGTGAAGAGGAAGAGGAGCAGGCTAGGGTTAGGGGACTAGGGTTAGGTTAGGCGATTTTGGGGGAGGAGCTTGAGCCTTTTGGGGAATCCGAATCTTTGAACGATTTGGGCAAATTTTGGGGTTTGCGTTCTTGACTTTGAAGATTTTGCAAATCCACAAATTTGGATCTTACATCAAATTAGTCATTATCACATTCTCAATGAGACAAAAGGCTTTTTACACATAAAGAAAATGATCTAATGATCTATTATTAGCAGCATGCTTTTCCAACTGTTCTATCTGAAACAGTTTATTCAGACGTAGTGAAAGAGATTTATCCAATGAAGTCTCAGAATATTCAGTGAGGTTGAAACAAAGGAAATCTTTGATTGCAGCCTGATCAAATCCAGAAATGACACACCGAACGAGATTGTCATGATAGGAATCAAATATGAGCATCGCTGTAAGTCTAACGCACGTGTGCAGGAGCAGAAGGATGCGATATGAGTTTGTAACCGAGTCGGTCTAGTCGATTCTGAGTTCAGTTAAAGAGTTGTTTAGGAAGCTGAGTACGTAAGTTAAGAGGAGTCCTAGTAAGTTAGGAAGAGGCCAATCGGCCAGGTTCTAGCTCTATAAAAGAGCCATCGTGTAATCCTTTTGGTTCAAGCAAATAATTATGTCTAATTCCCAATCTCTCTTCGTTTGTTCCCTCTCCTGCGCACCTTCTTCCTCTCCGGCGTTCTCTTCTCCGCAGCCACGACTCCTAGGCGCAAGCCAGGGCCAAAGCTGCCTACCTCTAATACACACCCGATATGCTCATTATCACAAGGATGTGTGTTGTGGGAGGGTCCTCTTGCTACCTCGAGCCGACGGTGACCTCGTGAAAGCATGACGCCCTGGACGGATCAACTTGGATGGGGTCTGGAGACCAACCCTTGTCCGGAGACCAAACCCGGACAGGGTCCAAAGACTAACTTCGGACAGGATCGGAGGACCAACCTCAACGAGACGTGACACACCGGCGAACTAACTTTGGACGAGATCCGAGGACCAACCCCGAACAGGGTTCAAGGGCCAACCTTGCTGAGATACGACACATCGACGGACCCACTCAAAGGTGGCGAGACCCCCTTGGCAAAACAGACGAAAGTACCCTCGGATGAACCAGATACCGAGGGCAACGATGTAACTTCACATGTCTAACCCCTCTATAAATAGACTCCATGTAAATAAGAGAGAGGAGACCACTTGTAACTCTTTCCACACATGCAATAAGTACAGACCCTCATGTGTGATTATCCTCGAGGTCCCCTTCGCATCCTCGGCGGTCGATGCGTCCGACCGAAGGTGTCAAAAGTTTACTGTCCGATCTCATATCGATGACAATGCCACAAGTTTATTGTCCGATCTCGTATCGACGACAATGTGACAAATACGATTGTTGACTGAATGGTCCAATTGTTTAATCTGAAGCAAAGTACACCATGACAGTCCAAAAATACCAAACATTAAGCTAATAGCATGTCTAGTCAGAAACGATGGTATCATAGTCAGAAAGCATATCAGACTGACAAACAAGGTGATTGATTACCTGGTTAGGCTCAAAAGGAAGGCAGTTAGTCAGTAAACATCCAAAATGTGGTCAGAAATGAAGTACTCGACACAGAAATTAAGAGTAGCTTTTCAGACATGAAGAATGGGATCTTTACTTTATATCATGTACAATCCATTCCTCAAAGGAAATGTCTTTCTTTTTTTCTCTCTTCATTTTTTTTTGGCCTCTTTTTGCTTTTGATACATGCACAAAACACGGGAAGGGGAAATGAGAACGAGAAGAAAATTTGTCCTTTTTTCAGAACAACACACAAGATTGAAATGGACAAGGAATTATGTCAAAGTGCTTAAGTATATGAGCGCTTACACCAGTCACTCGGTCCTGTCAAGGCCTGGACCGGCATCACCAGCAATCTCATTATTTCTGCTATTTCTACTTCCATTGCAAAATAAGGTGGTCACCTGAAGCAACTTCATGCGAAAGAAGCCCGGCGCTGCAAATGCCTCAAGCTCTGCTCCATGCTGACCTTCACCATCTCAGCAAGCATCTTCTTTGCTTTCCCACCACGGTCCTCGCCATCTATTTGTGAAGCAATGTTGCTTACAATGTTCTCGAGCGTGTCTGCCTGCAGCTTTGATCTCGAGTACGGTGAGTTCATAACAAGTTGAGAAGAACATGAGCCTTCACTCTGGACTTGGGTGTACCATGGACTGAGAGCTCAAGAAGACCAGGAATTGCCCTTCATTTAGAATGAGATCTCTATATTTACTGCGATCACTTTCACACATTGTTAGGAGCGCTCCCAATGCATGCTCTCTACCTTGAATGGAGCCTTCCTCAAGTACCTCCACTATGGTGAGCACTCCACCTTCCTCGGAAGTCAAGGCCAAACGACCTTGATCAAAGGCAAGCAATGACTCCAAAAGAGCACAGCATTTGTCAGCTGTTTTGGAGGACCTCTTGCCACCCTTCAGTAACTCAATTAAAGGGGATAGGCTGAACAGAAAGGATGGTTTGAAGGTTATATGTGATCGTGGAGAGGTTGTAAAGAGCCATGACAGCATCATTCTTGGCTTGTGGATTCCCTTCTTTGAGGACCTTCACAAGGAGAGGGATTGCTCCAGAAGCACTTATAATAGGTTTATTTGTAGATGAGGCTGAGAGAGTAAGGAGAGCAGCAGTCGCATACTCCTGTAAGTTTAGATCACTTGATTGCAAATAACCTAGCAGCGGCCCAAGTGCACCAGCATCCACTATCTTGATCTTATTCCTGCGTAGATGAAACAATCTAAGTTTAGAACCAGTGCGCATCATAAACAGTTCTCAGAAAGTTAAATATTGCTGACACGCATTACTACGCCACTAACCACATTTCAGATAATAAATCATTCCAAACGGATAAAATTTTAGCAAATAAATATATGCCCATATTTCTATCAAGGAAAACCACATTACTCTCCTATGATCAGATACACATTAACTTGGGTTGAAATAACATAAATTGGCCATCAAAGTCAATGCTAACAAAGTCCACATTCATGAAGGAATTAGCTGCAGATTAACACCTCAATGTCTTAGTACATGGATTATCATTAGCAGAAGCAAGACATTTCATCATGGATGAACTATGGCAGAGATAAACTGAGAGCAAGTACAAGGTCCACAAAGAGTGTCCCTAGTATACTACTGGACTCTGACCAAACAGTATCAGGCCAATCCACAGTTAGGCCAGCTATGGCAGAGATCTAAATTGAAGGCTCTGCAACTACTAGGATAGTTCCCCAAAGGGCATTGAAAGTTGGAAGTTCCCCAGTGGCAGTCAATAGAAGTCAGATTCTTGACAAAGAATTGTCGGAACACCACAGTGGTGCCGAATTTACCACTTGTCTATCCTTGTTTTGCTTCTAGTACTTGAGAAAAAGAAAGGGACACAAGAAGGAAACAATTCTGAATTCTGGTACATGGCACCATACTTGTCTGACTTAACTTTTATGAGTTTATCCACAGGTTGGTATGAGGCGACTACCAAGAACCATGAGGTCAACATGCTTGGATATTCTCAAAACAAATTTGGGCACGGCATGGGCACAAAATTCCTAAAAGGAAGTATGAGATAACTGTATCTTGACCATCAACAGTTGAAAATAGGGGAGAAATATTAGGCAGCCCAAGAAACCTTTCACAAAGAAAACATTTTTCCACGTTCCTGGTGTTAGATTTTTCTTAGAAGCAGACAACCAGACTAGGGTGGTTGGCAGCCTTAGGTCAGCTTCCAAATCAGACCAACTGTTTCTTCCAACATCTAAACCGACCGGTTCCTCTGCTTTCCTCTTGCTGCCATTTCCAAATAATCTATACCATATTCTAGCCTTCTAGGGATCGCAGATTAGTTGAAAGGTCACTGGAATAAAATCTCTTTGCTACCAGCACATACTCTGCGATTCGGTGCGCGTCCAAAAAAGCAAGATGATGCCTCCTTACCTGTTAGATGATGATGGTGATGACTAGCTAGAAATCAGGTGCGAAGCTATCCTAGCCAGTTTCTCAGAATATGCTTGAGAATATAAGCGCGATTACTGAGTAGCAATAATTAAGGGCCTATCTTCAGTTTGCATCATGGTAAAAAAAACAACCACATATCATAGTAATACAGATTTACTACCGATGGCTGCAGAATTAAACTTTATCCAACGACACAACTCTGCGATCTTTCAGGTACAGAGGAGGACCACAGAAGGAAGGATTTAATTTATCTTCTGTTTCTTGATCGAAGGGGAAAAAAATCAGATTGATAAGCCGCCATGATTAAACAATTGAGACAAATTGTACTAACAACATTAGTTCAATAACTGGTAAAGTAACAGGCCCATACTAAAACTAAACGATAAAAACTGCGACTTTTCCTAGGATTCGGCACGCTTGCACGAAAACAACCAATCAATCGACGAGAAGGCTACCGAATTTAGCGAGAAAAGGAGCACACTTCAGAAAATTCACCAAAGCAATTGGGCCGAAAGAAGCAAAGATTACCGAATTTATCGAAAAGGGAAGTATGCCAAAAACTTGATTTTTCTTGAAAGAAAAAGAAAACAAATATTCAGACTAGGGAGCATAGAGCAGCTCGGCAAGGAAGGGTTCAGGTTCCCCACCTCTCGTCCCTGACGGCGAGGTTGAGCAGGGCGAGGAGCGCGGCCTCCCCGGCGTCCGGGACGCCTGAGCGGAGCATGGAGACGAGGGGCTCGACTGCAGCGGCGAGCTTGCGGCGGTGCCTGGAGGAGGCCCGGGTGAGGCGGCGCACCTCGCGCGCGGCGTCGACTTCCCCGGCGCGAACCCTGTCGACGAGCGCCCGCAGCGCCGCCGCCTCCGAGGGTCGCTCCGCCGCCGACACGGTTGCCTCACCGGAAGGGCCCGCCTCCGGCAACTCCATCTCCATGGGGCAGCTACACGGGGTGGATTGGGCTTTGCTTGGCTCCGTGTCCCTCCCCCTCTCCTTTTCTGTCTCTCTGTCCCCCTCGCGCGCTCGCTCGCTCGCTCGCTTTGGAGGAGAGGGGAGGTGGGTCAATCCGTCGTCTTCTTATTAGAGGAGAAGACGAGAATGGGGTTGACGACGGCACGTAACGGCGACGGGGCCGTTAGTTGCCTCCCCCTTTCCGTTCCGTCGGGTCTCTCTTTCATTCTCTCTCTCATCGAGCCGTCTAGCTAGGGCCACAACACATGATAGCTAGGGAGTTTAGGGGGAGGGTGTTGCTGACTAGTGAAGATATCGATCGATCAGGCAGGGATGAGATGAGATTATATCTTTGATTTAATATTATTTCATTTATAATTTAAAAATATTTTTAGAATCGAACTAACGAGCGAGTTAGAACTAAATCTAATTTCTTTTAAAATTAACTCGTTTTAATATTTAACTAATTAACAATTATAATTAGAGTAATTTTAAACGGAGGCAACAAGCCTTTTTTTTTTCCCCACCCCATAGATGATGCAGTTGGTGATGTTGATCGATCTCTATCGTTCTCATGCCTATCCTATGTGTTTTCCACCCCTTGGATGATGCAGGTGGCGATGTTGATCGATCTATATCGTTCTCATTCCTATCCTTTGTGGTGAGGTCTTTAATGGTTAAGTATGCGAAATTAACTATCATTAATGTAAAGATCTGAGCATTGAGGCAGGTAGCCACTCCATATATCGGAACAAAACGATGCCATCTATTATTAACCGACAGCGAATTAAGCTACTCCATCCATATAACAGTTGCCGACCAATTCGACCACATGGCAGCGGCACGTGGAGTCGTGACGGTGAAGTCGCCCTGCGGAGACAAGACACGTAACGCTAGCGGAAATCCTACGGATCATGGCAAGCTAGCGATTTTTTTTATAAAAAAAATACTGTTAATTTAAAAGATAATTACAAACTGAATTGTCGATTTTTTTTATTACAAAAATATGTGCATATCGCCGTTTGGAACCTATTTACTGCCAGTCATCGTTGTAACTATCTGTTGTCATTTCAACTGCGATTTGCATTGAAGAGTGTGCAAATCGCCTGTTGAAACGGCGACAGGAACTAATTATATAAACCCCTAAAATTCAATGAAAAAGTCATTTTAATTCTAGAAGAAAAAAAAAAGAGAAGAAAGACCAGAAGAGGGGAGAAAAGACGTAGCGAAGCCCTGCCAGTTCCTAATAGAGGAGAGAGAGAGACAGAACAGCAGATCTGGTAGCCCATTTTACATGTAAATATTTTTACAACTTTGTACATAAATTTGAAACCTTGTAGGTTAGCAAATAAAAATAGCGACATAGAATTTAATATATTAGATAATTTTAGTTGTATTGTAGTTTGATATAGTACATCATTTTGTTGTATATAGTAGTTCACCATATAAATATTATTTATGTTGCAGTACTCGAACGATTTAGAATATATCCGCAAAAATACTAAGACAACTTTGTAGGCTTTTATTTTTACATAGTAAATATTTTATTAATGCCAAAAATACTTTTTAAACCAGAAAAATAGGAAGACGCCTCTAAAAATAACAAGATACCTATTAAAAATCTGTAAAAATTACAAAGTAGCTAAATAGGGTATATAAAGCTTAATCTAAATAATCTCAACTTAATTTTGGTTTACATTTGTGCACGATAAATATTACATAATGCCAAGATACTTTTAAACTAGAAAAAAAACAAGACACCTCTAAAAAATTCTCTAAGAAATCCAGAGTAGGTACATAGCGTATGTAAAGGTGAATTAAAACATTGTGAACCTATTTTTTTCCGTTTGTACATGATAAATATTTTATAAATATTGGAGACACATATTAAAAATCTATAAAATTTGCAGAGTGACTAAATAGGATGTGTATCCTAACTTAATTTTGGTTTCCATTCATGCAAACTAAATAATTTACAAATAAGGAAATAATTCTATAGTAGCTAAATAGGGAACGTAGACGTTAATTAAAACATTGTGAACTTAATTTTACTTTCCATCTATACACGGTAAGATATCTCTAAAAATTTATATGTCGATATGATTGTGTACATATTAGTTTCCTATGTGTCACTAATCATGCAATAATTAAATTAATTAGATATGTCATTTCTTATTACTTTTTGTATATGTTTCGTAGTATTTACAATATATGCACTGAATTTTTAGGTATGGTGGACCTAGGAGATGATGTGTAGTGGTCTTACGAGTTGCTTGGCCCGACCATTGACGTGCATCACCGTAGCTGCCAAAGTACCATCCTTCCTTGTCGAATTAATAAAATAATTCATTTATTCATTTATTTTATTAATGGAACATGGCTATCACAAGAGTAATTGATAGCTCATAATTCGCGACTAAGGTACGGACTAATCGAAAACATCTATGGTGTGCTGGGGGTGTAGTCTATCTCATTAGAGCTAGCCTCGCCTGCCTTGTAGCTAGCCGCCTCCACTTGATCGCCACTTGCTCAGTATACCCAAGTCGCCTTGGACGCAGCGCAAGTCCTCCAGAGTGTTCCCGTAGGCATAGTCCAGTGCCTTCGTTAAGTCCACCTCGTGCGTCAGCTCGCGGGAATCCTCGTCCTTGGCGCGCAGACGCCTATCGAGTCTGGTCGGAAGATGCATCGGGTAATAGATCCAGAAATACATGGCCATGCTACTTAAGGTTAAGAGTTAACCTAGTAATGGATTCCGGATCACAGGATCGAGAAAGAGTGGTCAGCTTGGAGCTCGACCGAATATCGTGAGGCAAAGGGATTGACATGTACATAACGTTGTGATGGTTCGTCCGATATGATCTTTGTGTACGTTTAGGAGTTGATACGTCTTGCTAGAGGCCGCTACCAACTATTGACCAAGTATGTGTACTCGCGTCATGTCTAAACATACGTGAACCCATAGGGTCACACACTTAAGGGGCTGAAGCCTAATTCGGATTGGATCCGAATTAGACTGGGCATTGAGTCCTAATGGGCCTCTATTCGTAGAAGCCCATTGTAAGGACGTCTATAAAACGAGGGCAGGGGCGCACAGGTTTGGTGATGAGTTTTTCGTGACATCCTCAAACCCTAGCTGCCACCCCTCCCACGCTCTAGTCGCTCGCGCGGATCTAGTAGTCCGGCGTGCGTCGCTTCCTCCTGTACGTGTGGATACCTTTGAAGCGCCGCACCGTAGCGCTGGGACGAACCGCAAGAGAGGAGGCGTAAGCGGGACGCCACGACGAGGACGAGGAAGTAGTACGACTACTCGCTCCGACGTCGTCGCATCAACTTAGTACGACTACACCGCCCGACGTCGTCGCATCAACTTCCCCGCACGTCTAGTGGTAAGACCGTGATCTATAATCTGCAGTGATCTTAGTTTACTGGTAGAATTTTTAATTTGCGCTAGTGTAGCCTACCCGTTTCCCTACGGTGGAAGACCGTGTTCGCGATAGATCGAGTAAATCAGTACTTCCACCCTCCAAAGACGCCGTTCTCCCACCTTGTACCGATAGCCCGAATGTTGGCCTCTTCTTGTAGTCCAAATGTTGCATTATCTCTCGAGAAGCTCGCCAGTGTCCGCAAGAACTCCGTGAGAAATAGCGTTCGGCACCTCGGCCATCTACAATTTTGAGAAAGAGATGAGTCAAGAACCGATTTTAAATAGAAGAGTTGAGAGATGACTATGGATAGACTCTAAATAGTTTTTGAAAATAAGTCCTTAGGACAATTGTGAGGCCACGACCTCGATCGATATGGCTCGATACCACTTTTGTCGAACCCGGAGCGAAGGATCCCGAATTCTCGTGTTTATACACTAGTCTAGGATTTCTAGTGTACACAACAAACAAAAGTGATAGCAAATCATATCACACACTTTAATAATAATAATTTCGAGTTTATTACAAAAGGGCACGAGGCCAAATAGGAAAGAGATAACATAACGGAAATAAAATAGTGGTAGACCACACGACTTGCCACGCATAATTGTCCGGGGCGTAGCCTATTCGTCCGCATCCTCACCGTCTGATAGAGGTTTTCTCCGAATAAAGATTATTCAAGCAATAGTAAGCACAACTTCCGTGCTTGCAAGTTACACCCAATATTGAAAGTTAATGCATGCATAAGGTAAACAAAGGATAATGGCAGGGGTTGTTTTGCATATACAACATTTTCAGTTAAATACTAATAATAATTTCTAAGGCCGCTTTTATGCTATAACTAAAATCGAGTGGATAAAATGATGATGAATAGTGGATAACCTCCATTAAATGAATGGTGAAGGATACCTCCTATCACTTGGCTAACCATCCAATTTTACCATAGGATTATCCATCCTAAAATCATCTGTGGAAATCATTTTATAAACCAAAAACAAGTCTAACTTAGAGTGGGCGCGCTATTCGAATAGTTTCTACTCGCAGAGTTTGTACAACTTTACCCACAAGAGATAATTTGCTTTTAATGTCGGCCAAAGCACGCCCAAGGCGTGTGACTAAGCAATTATCATGAGGCCATTACAAACCCGCTTTTTTCATTTCACTCGAAGGGTTTCTTTGTGTTATTGCACCACCAACCCGTGTTCCAAATTACGTCGCTGATCTCGCATTCTCTACTTTATATTTCATTATCTTCTCCAATTTCGGATTCATAAGGGAGAAGCTTTACTTAGTGGTCGTAAACCATTCTACGGCCACCTGGTGATCGTAAGTCCTTCTACGACCACCTCATGATCGTAAGCCTGTCTACGACCACCTCATGGTCGTAACCCTTACTACGACCAGATCAACAACGACTACCCTATAGTCAACAAAGCCTATAGACATGTAGGCTCAATCGACTAGGGACTCTTATACGCTGTTTTTAATACACACAGTAGTAAATATGTGCTGTTATTCTCTGGGATAACTGCACATATTAAGTCTTTGTCTCTTACATATCTGCAAGGCGACGTGGGATGTGGTCTCTCTGACAATAACTTCCATCAACATGCGTATTTCATCAAGCATTCATGCGTCTCTTGGCATGGAGTAACTGCCACCCTTTCACGCGCTATATAAAGGCTAAAGTTAGTGGACATCGGGGCAGATGAATCGGGGAGAACAACAAGAAGTCATTAAGCCTTATTTCTAGTGATTTCTTTCCGGTTGTAAAAGCATAGTCAATACAACAACATAGGAGTAGAGTTATTATTCTCCGAGGAGAAGGCCTGACCCTGTCTAAATCCTTATATCTTTTTCTGTGTGGATCTAATTCAAAGAAAGCTCCAAACATTCATTCGTAAGGTCGATACTAGATCATCGCCAAAGGTATTACCAAAAAAAACTTTATGAAATACACTAAATCTTTAGGATGAATTCTCTAGACATAAATTTAAAAATAAATAAATATAGGGCTTTGTCGCTATTCCAATTGGCGATAGTATCCATGTTGTCAATTAAACTAGCGATAGGGCCCTGTCGCTAATTGAATTGGCGAAATTGTGTTGTCGTCGGTTCAATTGGTGACAGGAACATCTCCGCACTATTCCAATAAAAATTCACCATTCCAAATGACGATGAGAACCTATTTTTGTAATAAAAAATTCAAATATTTTTTTGTAATTATCTTTTAAATTAATATTATATTTTTTAAAAATCACAAGCTTGGTACTCTCAGCAGGTGCATTTCAGATGGTCAGATCGATCGGTTACAGATCGATCGATCGCTGCACAGTAAATGATGACGCTGGTCGACGTTGTTGTCAACTCAAGTGATTTCCATGTTTGCCATTGCTTCAGCTTTTCTGAAAACATATTCTGGCTGGGCCGAAAATGTTTGGTGTTTGACAGTCCGACTTTTAGATAGGCTGGCTGGAGCTTTTAAGTTAAAAAATGTCTTAAACACCCCTGAGGCAAATAACAGTAATTAACAAGAACTAACAATAATTAACCATAATTAACATCAATTAAAGACATTAACCATAATTAACAACAATTGATGCCAATTAACGGCAATTAACGGGGCGACGATGGCGGCTTACTGGGAGGTCGGGGCGGCGACGCAAACAGAGGAGGCGCCGGTCCGGGCGGTGGCGGAGCAGGAGGAAGAGGTCGGGGTGGCAGCGAGGGATGACGAGGTCGGGGCGGCGGCGCGGGAGGAGGTCGGAACGATCAAAGTGGCGCGAACGGCGCCGATAGGAGGCGCGCGGTGGCATAAACCCTAGCATCACCGTGAGTGCCGAGAGGAGGGCCTTTGGGTGTGGAATGGGTGGGGTGGAGGATTTTATACGTGGTAGAAGGTGATAAATTTCTCAAACTCTAGGGACAAACTCGGAATCCCATCCCGCCGAAGCCGTGGGAAACTGCCCTAGACTGGGTTTCGCGTGTTGAAAATGACTTTCGCATTTTCTAAAAGCTACAAAAAGCCGTCCGCTTGAAACGACTTCCGACTTTTCCGAGAAAAATCGAAACCTCCCAAACCGACCCTTACATACATGCTACCTAGCTGACGCTGGTTGGAGCGACCACAGTTGAATGCATTACTTGTTTATTACCTGGATTGGAATTAATATATATCTATATAAATTAGAAACTGTATGTATGTGTACTTGGGAACTGCATGTGCACTATTGTAGTAGTCTTGTTCTTGTTGCTTCCCATCACCACACTGCGTGCTTTTGTCTTGTTTAGAGTACCTGCCCGCCATTTGGCTTAATCAATCAATCAATCAATCAGAGGGCCCAGGTTTTGACTCACTCGACAGCAAAGGCTAACTACTCTCTCCACTCCGAACTAGTAACCAAGTAGGCACCGATCGAACTAACGCTACATGTGGATCCATTCATCTCAAGAGGTCGTCTCGAACACCAAAGTTTCAAACGTGTAGGGCCACTTGTATGATTGTACTAAGATAAATTGCAGTGTGTTGATTCAGCTCACACGTTAATTAGAGAGGCTGCGGCTTGGCTCGGTCAGACTCAGATCTAACGTGCGTGCTGGAACAGCTGGCCAGCCAGTGGCTCGGATCGAGGGAGGGGTTGACTTGACTGGCAACTGGCAAGGGCCTTGACTCCCCCCATGCTTTGCACATCTCCGCTGCTACAAGAAATGCAGGAATACATATATTAATTGGACTATACAGTCAACTCTCCGTCGCTAGCTTCGTGCATGCAGTTTAAATATGCTGCCGTATCATGCTGTATATTCTTCGACCATTAAATACTCCTTTTGCGTTATACTACTGCAGTACTTGGCACTTGTTTGGTTTCAGTGCCGATCTCACTAGGACCCTACAGATCGGAAGGCCCACTGCAATATACTCTTGACAAAAATGTTTTAAGTTGCATGTGTTCTAGTTGCTTACACTTTGTGATTCCTTTTTGTCCTCATTCAACAAAAGTATCCACTATACATGCACATGTAGCATGCATCAGAAGGAGATCCCCAGAATATAGGCACGCCGATTTGTAAGCTAGTCGGAAGACAATCAATCCAATCATATAATGAACACCAAATGAAGACACGATGTAGAGAAAGATCCGAGATCTTTATTCATATGTATGTCATTGTACATCATATTTATAGCCTAAAGGGTGAAACACCTCTAGGAATGGTTTAGTCTATTTGTCCATAAGTATGTCTCGTAACAGTAAGAAGAAATCAGATAATTAAGATAGCCCCTGTCTGCTATTGATTAATCTCTCGCAAAAGATGGCATGTATTAGAAGGTTGCACGTGAGCGTGCTGGCTTTGTATGGTTAAAGCCTTACACGTTGAGCGTGCTGGCCGGAGAGTAAAAAACATTATGGGTGACCGTGTGGGAAGAAAGTGTGGAGATGTATTGTAGCTGAGTATCGTGAGCAAAGCATATACCGTGTCATTTGTAAAAGATCATCGTTGCTGGTTTCACTAATTAAAATCGAAAGAGATAAACACCCCTCTAATAAAAAAACGACCGACCTACCTTTAATCATGTATGTGAGTAGTATTCTCTGCATGCACCATGCATGGTTTTGTTTATGTCGGTCGACGCGTACATATGATAAGTATTAAACCCAACAAAATCGAAAGCGATGGGTGAACGTACGACCTGGGTAGATAGCACATGCCAATTACATGCAAGAATGGCAAAAAATTTGTGAAAATCAGTCGAATTTCTAACCATCCGATCTCCTGGAAGATTCTTGCTCCCGCTAGCGGTTCATTGTCTTCTCTGGCTCCAGCCGCGAGTAAAGGTGGGGTTCATCGGGGCGGATTTAGAGGAAAGTAGGGGTAGTGGGTATGGCAGCGGCGCCGATGGCGCAGCTTGGAGGAAGACGGTGGGCGGTGGACGTCGTAGCAACGACAATACCAAGAGAAAATTATGAGATGGTGAGAAGCGGTGGTTGATCCGCGGCTACTGTCGGAGACGAGGAAGAAGATGGGGGCAGGCGGATGGAGATGACGAAGGCTGACGGAAGAGGCTTGGGTGAGTAGGAAGAGGAGGAGACGGCGAGAGGAGCTCCAAGGGCCTCACCGCGCCGCGAGATCATGCGCGCGATAGGGCGAGTAGGGATCGAGCGCGCGCCATGGATGTCTGCATCGGTGCGGAGAGAGGATAAAGTGTGAAGTATAAGTGAATTGTCCGTCTTTCATTATCGCCTGCTTTTGGGTGAACTGATTGTGCATGCAACTCAATATGGTATCGAGCCAAGAGGTCTTGAGTTCAAGACGCAATGACGCATTAATTAAAAATAATAATCGCACCCTATTTCTATTAGTGCATGCAACTCAATATAAAGTTGGAGAGGAGAGAGGTGGGTATAGAATATAGATATGGATGGGTGGGTCTGGAAAGTTGGATCTATATCGGACGGATTGAAATTGACTGAATTTTTCAAGAAATTAGTTGAATAATGAATAGACACTGATCATGTGCGACACTACTTAAGCTACGCGCGTACATGTTGTACGTTGATTATATTTCAGCTCCAGCTTCAAGGACAGATCTCTCTTTTGTTAAGTTTTTTTTTCCAGTACTACTGCGCGCATTAATTAATTAATTGTTAGGTACCATGCATATATATGCTGACAGGCAGCCATATGAACTGCCAACAAGTTGAGAATAGATTAGAAGAAAAGAAAGGCATGATAGCCTACTTAATTCGCTAGCTGATCCTCCAAGATTACAGTGCGCCAATGCATGCGATGCGTGCGTGCAGCGCAGCACAATTCGCTCCCAATAAACTACTCGCATATGATATACTACTACTACTACTAGCATAATTAATTTGTGAGCTTGCTGTTACGTAAGCATGATCGATGCATACGGTGGCTAGTGCAGCTGGGACCAAGATTAATTTTGGAATTAAGCATATGGAGTATCCATCTGTACACATGTGCGTACGTACATACGTACGTAGTCCCCCCACTTGCAACTGGGGTTCGACATAGTAATACACTGTGTGCAATATATATCACTAATCAATGTGCTTACATAGGTTTGACCGTTTGAGAATCTGGCATGGGAGATTAGTTTAATATTCTCGATGGGATTGAGTGCATGATGCTCATTTCTTATTAGTATGTACACAAGGCTAGCTAACAAATTCGATCGACTGGGATCGATCTATATATAATATAGCTGGGAGTCATCACTAGTACTTGTGTATATATACATACTATTAGACGGCCTCGATCGGCCAGCTCTAACAAACGAATTCGTTAACCTGTAAGTAAGCAACTTAATTGTCTGTATTTTGCTAAGCAAATACTAGTAGAATTAATGTTCCTTGTGTCAACTTTTTCTTTTCGCGTGGTCGGCCTAGTTGGAGCTGACATGCAAGTATATATACTCTTATCTATCAATCACCGCATCAGGACGTAAAACGTCTCATCCTTCCCTGATCTTAATCAATAGTTGATTAAGCGCAGCCTCGATCGTTAAAGGAGGCTTAGCACTAATTTGACTGCCCTAATTAACATATCACCACAAGATTAATCACCACCGGAAAGGAAGCCGTCCGTTAACGGCCCGAATCTGATACCGGTAAGTAAGCAAACGGAACGGAACGGGGCGCGTTCGCGTGGGCGTTAAGCCAAAGAGAGAGCGGGGGAAGAAAGGAAGAAAAAAAAGGTGATACGCCTTCCCTTGGCTTCAGAGCTATCCATCACATCACATGGCATGCATGATCGGTGATGCCCCATCAGACCCCAAAAACTGGATTAATTAAATCGATCCGATCCAATCCAATCGATTCACTGCCTGCTCATCCAAGCCTCGATCGATTGATTGGTTGATCAAAGCCTCTGCCTTTCCTTTCTTTTCTGGCATGCCTGCCTGCATGCCTTGCCTAACACAGCAAGTTTCCTCCAAATGCAACTTTCAGCCGACATCTCCGTGAACGCACGGCCACTAGTAAGTAATCTCTCTGCAGGGAATAACAACAGGTGAAGTGTTGCATCTTGGAATTAATTAGCTGTACGCACAGATGCTACAGTTACAGATGGCTGTGTCTTTATCTGGTTTCACGCGCGAAATTGCACTCAGTTAATTCTTAGATGCATAGATTGATGATTGCCGTGCGTGCGTACGTACAGATGATAGATATGGCTCCACTGAAATCATGTCGGTCGAGGATAAGGTGATGTAACCTTACAAGATCAAGGCAGATGTAACGCAGGACCTTCCTATATTATATAATGCACTCTCGAGTGACACCACCTACGCAATGCATTGCATTGCATTCTTCTAGATAGATAACAAGAGGATTACGACCATACATACCAAGTTGTCGAAACTAGAAGGGGAAACAAGAGAGAGTGCTTCAGCCACCAACCATGCCCGTACGAGTATATGTCATTCACAGCATGCACTTTGAAAATAAAGCCATGTGTATTTCCAACGACACCAAAAAAAAGGCCATGTGTATATGATCTTACTACGCGTAGCATTACTACGGCGTGCACATCGCTCTGTCTAATCACTCTTTATCCATGGTTACAACTAAGGATAGATTCAACCCTTTAGAATTTTGATGGCAAAAGTAGCCATCATCAGACATTCTTGGGATGAAACAAGTCAAGACTTGTACCTAATTACAACCTAACCTTACGTCGACGATGGGGTAAACAAAATTGGCCTGGTCAGTGTTATTCACAAAGAAGCCTCATGGGTTATTTGGCTAGCTAATTCGGGTTCGAATTCTCCTTAAATAAGTCGTGTGAGAAGGGTAAACAAAATTGGCCGGTCAATATATCGGTGGCGTACGGATATCGGTGACGTACTGGTAAACCTCACCGCTTACAAGTTACAATCTGTTCCATGGATAGTCATTTGCACCGCGTTTCCCCATACTTCATCTTCCGTTCCGTTGGTGTGTCCAACATCCCTTGGAAAGGAGCTATCAACCAACCAACCAACCAGAGAGGTTGTCAGAATTTGTGAGCTATTGAATTCAGGGAAACCATTTATTCACACGTAGATGAAGATGAAGTAAGTAGAATCCGTCAAGCTGGCGTGGTGTGAGCCACGAAACATGAATTAATTAAGCAGAGAAAAGAAAGAGAACGGAGAGAGAGAGAGAGGAGGAGGAAATAAAGAAGACAGGGAGAGAAAGGGGGGAGGGAATAAAGCGGAGTTGCTGCACTGCAGGTTACGTCTGGACTCTGGAGGCCGTGACCATCGTCGTCAAGTAGCTAGGAGGCAGGAGGCTCCTCTGCTTACGTGATAGGGAGGGCCCACCATCGTCCGACACGTGTCCGGGTACGTGCGATCCACGGCTCATCGCTTGCTGATGCCGTTGTGCTCTGGAACCAACCGTGCCTGACCGAGTTGGATTCCATCCTTCCCTTCGTCATTTCGGCCACTATTGTTTTCAAAGTTACAGTGTCCCAGGGTTGTAATTTTTTTGTTTGAGATTTCTGATCTCCTTTTTAGCGTTTAGTTAAGCTATATACTCATGGTTTTTATTCTTCTTTTGATGAGAAGATAATTTTTTTAATCAATTTTTTTCCGTATTTTTCTACTATTATTACTGTATTTTATTTATAACTGTTGACTGTTATATAAATTGTTCACCGATGTTGCGTTAGAATGTACGATGAGAAATTTTTCATTTTACACCCAGACGCAGTCTACCTAAAACATATACTAGTGGTGGTCTGCCGACGGGCTTGTATAATGTTTGCCGACCGAATCGATGCCCAGCTGCAGTTATCTGCGGCGCATATCTATATAGTATGATCGTTATCCGGATGGATGCTTTTAGCTAGCAGCTAGCTTTATCGTTAATCAATCACAGAACTTGCTAAATGCATGCTTTATTACATCTAACTTTTCCCCGGCCCCTTAATCAATCACCCATTCATTAAGCTCTTTCTCCCCAAATCAGGGGTGGATCCAAGCCTCGGTTGGATGGTCTATAGCGCTGAGATCTGAAAATCTTACCGATGTCAAACTCATAAAAACCTCTTAAAAAAATCAAACATTCGACTTCGATCTAAAAACAACCAGCCTAGCCCAAGACTTGGTCCTCCGCTGGCTTCGGCCTAGCCCCAACAGGTCCTCAATTTCTCTACCCTTACTAGCTATCCTCTTCCTTTTTTTTTCCTATAAAAAAGCTACTGCTAATACATATATTATTCACCTTTCGTTGATCCCGCCTTGCTTATCATGCAAGTTTGATTCCTTTGCACTAGTAGTGCAATTCGGTGCACAAGGAGATCTAGCATGCATGTCACTTAGGGGCTGTTTGATTTGTGACTCCAAAAAACTATACCAAAATTTTGGTATTATCTAAAAATTTAGCTAGTGTTTGATTCCATCCTAAAAGTTTCGTTTGCCCAGAAAATTTTGGTTGTGCCAAATTTTTTCTTCAGTGTTTATTGGCTAATCCCAGGCGGCCAAAACATGCGCCCCAATTTTGGTTTGGCATGCAAGGCTCCTTGGACATGTGGCAGCAAACGATTGGAGGTGACAATGTGCATTAATTACTTTAATGGTTTGATTAACAAGCTTCAAACGATGATATTTTCTAAACCGAGTATCCAATTTGTGATTCGTTTGAACCGTTGTGTTTCTTGTCATTTTATCAACAAGACAAGACCCCATGTTGATATTTTGGGACAAAAACAAATAGATATCATGCGGGACCCACGTGTCATATTCATAATTTTTACAAATTTAGGTATGGCTACAATCCAAACACATCAATTTCGATATTGCCTGTGAATTGATTTGGCTACAATCTAAACACTATTTTTTGCCCTGCCAAAATTTTGGTATAGCTACCGCGCGCTTTTCTTAAAGCGACGTTTTGTGGTACATGTACAAACTAACAGAGGACTATTAACATCTACTGTGATATGATTTTTCGGTACAAATTAAGTGACTGAAGTAACCATATGATGTATCCTCCACCGCTTTAAAAACTAAAATAACGATCTCAACATATAACATGCATCGATCAACTGATATTCCGTATTTGATCGGTGTTCTTCCAAGTTCCAACAAAACATCGTATGTTTTTGCATCCCAAATTACATCACGTAGCCCAGATCGATGTTGGGCGGGCGCAGCCGGATTGCCCGCAAGTGCCTCTGGTTGAAGGCGGCTTCTTGGCATGACGCTAGCCATGCGTACGCGGTGTACGTTTTCAGTCTGACGAAAATGGGCAACGCTTCAGGAAGAAATTAACAAGAAGATGCTCCTAACTTTTACCCAACTTATGTGCAATAATAAGCTATAGTTAATTATGGACACCGATCGAGAAGAGAAGGCGACGGACTGAAAGTGATGGCCGACTTATTTTAACTACTAATTAGCAACAGATGAAATTAAAATTAAATAAGAAGACGCATGGCATGATGATGGTCTACTTGATCGAAAGTGGAATCAAGAAAAAAAAAAAGAAGGGGAAACCGCCGGTCCATGAAACAGAATGAATCCATGGAGTCGACTGGATGGATCGCGTGGGGAATTCTTCTATTGGCGCTGGATGGATCGCGCGCGCGGTAGGAGAGTAGTGGTCTTGTCTGACAGTTGCATTACTAAACAAAAAGAAACCAGACCAAATTCAATTGGCGCGCAAAAGTATCAATCAATCGCTTGGACCGTCGAAGTATACTGTATTTCTTTTCTTATCAACTTAATTAAGCTTTTAGATGAACCGATTAATACGTGCAACTTAATACAAAAAACTCAATATAAAAACTTCAGTAAGAAAAAAAAATTATTTGGATAAGTAGCCTGCTACCCCTAATCTCACATATGAATATGGATTAACATGTGTGGATTAAAATTGTTAGAGATATATGTATAGTTGTTATTCCCCATTGTTATGAGTGGTTCTTTGCATATTGACCACCTGTACCTTGTGTATATATACTGGCCCATTGGCCTCATATGAATACAAGCACTATTCGTAACATGGTATCAGAGCCAAAACTAGGGTTTTGACTTACCTAGGGTTCCGCGCGGACGTGTGCCGTCTCCGTCGCCGACTCCCGGCCTCCGCCGTCGCCGTCTTGGCGCTTCGCCGCGCGCGCTTCGCTGCCGGCTCGCCTCGACTCCACGGCGGCGCTTCCGCCGTCGCTGCCGCCGCTGCCTGCCTCGCCCGACTCCACCAACTCGTCACCTCTCCGACGCCGCCGCTTCTCGAGCCGCGCCCGCCGAGGCCGTCGTTGGCGAGGCCGCGCGATTCCCGCGCCGCCGGCTTCCTCGCTGGCCGTAGCCTGCCGCCGCTCCCGCGAGGCCGCGCGCTTCCCGCGCGAGGCCGCGGCTCCGCCGGCGGCCGCTGCCGCCGCCTCTCCCGGACGCCGCTTTCCCACGGGAACTAGGGTTCCGTGTTCGCAGCCGCCGGCTTCCCGCCGGCCAGAGGTCGCCGCTCCTCGCTGAGGCCGCGCGCGCGCCGCCGCGCCGCCTCCTCCCGACGCCTTAGGGTTCCGTGTGATTGTGTTGCGGGCTTAGCACCGCCCGTGAAGGAAAAAAAAGAAAGAAAACGTCGTGCTAGCACCGCGCCGCGCCGCGCGCCGCCGTTAGACCGTTGTCTTGGTCGCCCGCCAGCCGGCGCCGCCTACCAATGGGCATCGCTTCTCTCCTCGTTGCGGTGGTCTTTGATGGTGTTAATTACACCCACTCGTGTCTCACATGCGCATTCACATGCGTGGTCTACGTCTCGGGCGTCCTCTCCGCGATGTCACCGCCCGCTTGCCCTATTCTCCGACGAGCCCACGCCGCTTTGCCCTCGCGATACCGATAAGGTCGCGCATCGAGGCCGCCGATCGCTGATGATGAGGCCGCCCGCCTACCAGAGGCTCGATTTCTACAAGGATCGTCGACCACCTACACTCGGTGGTACGATGACGACGCTCGCCGCCGTTTTCATCGCCGCTGTCGGCCTCGATTCTTCTTCGAGGTTGTAGGACTCTTCGCTTTCCAGATGTGGACTCATCTTCGCCGCCGCACGAGCCCTCCGTGATGCCCTCGCACGCCCGTGGTCGCCAGAGCACTCTCTTCGCCAGGTGATGCTATCGTTGACGCTTTTTACGCCGAGCTCGGCATCGGGCGTCGCTTGGACTCTCTCCGCACCGCCGGGCCGCCGCACTGTCCGTGCCGCTGGTTGTACGGCCGACCGAGTTTCAGCGGGTCTCACGAGTTCCTTACTCCGCCGCCCCGAAGTTCGAGCAGCAGGCGTGCCCAGCTCCTGCACGCCACCTCGTGTCACTCTCCGAGGCTCTTACCGAGATACGCGAGAGGAGACTCGCTTGAGTGGTCTTTGGTGCGATGCCACTCCCCTGCGTGCTCGCCGCCTCGCTGCTACATCGCTTCCTCCAGCGGCCACCACAGGTGGTGGTGGCCGTCCTCCGTCTGGAGGTGGTCGTCCTCACTGCTCCTATCGCGACAAGAATGGCCACATCGAGTCCTGGTGGCAAGAAGAAGCGGCATCTTTCACGCCGTTCTTCATCGGCACTAGTGCTTCTACGACGACGTCCGCATCAACTCCTTCAGCAGCCTTCTCTCACCGAGCAGAGATAGCCGACTTCGACGCCGCTGCCGTCAGTTCTCCTCATTGTGTTCTCGCAGTTCGCCATCGACTCTTCAGCACCGAGAAACCACCCCTACACAGTCGGTACCTCCCATGGATTCTTGATTCGGAGCATCTTTTCACATGACTCCCGATCCTTCCAATTTGTCTTCTATTACACCTCTTGTTTCTCCCGCCGTTGTTCTTCACTGATGGTACATCTCTTTCTCGTCTCGGTAGAGGAACTCTCAAGAACTCATTCTTTCATGTTTCTTCCGTTGCTCATGTTCCTCGCCTTACCATGCGCCTTCTTCTCACTGGCGACATCGACCTTGGTTATCGGGTCATTCTCGACTCGACTTTGTTGTGTTCAGGATGCCACACGGAGCTCTCGGTTGGTTCGCCCTCGGCGCGTGACTCACGGCGTCTCTGGGAGCTTGACCGCTTCATCTTCCTTCCGCTGCCACCACCGCCGCCCGCTTTCCGCGCACTTCGCCTCACGGCTCTTTCAGCGGTGGCATCACCGCCTTGGTCATCCGTGTGGATCTCGCCTGCCTTCCTTAGTTCGCCGTGGTCTTCGGGTCTGTCTCAGAGACGGTCTTTAGATTGTCGTATTGTAAGTTAGGTAAATGATTCACTTCCTTACCCTCATAGTGAGTCTGTCTCGGCGCCTTTTGACCTTGTTCATTCGGATGTTTGGGGTCCGCTCCCTTCGTTTGAAAGGGTCATCGATATTATATCATTTTATAGATGATTTTTCTCGCCATACTTGGATATATTTCATGTCTTCTCGTAGTGAGGCCTTGTCTATCTATAAAAATTTGCCACTATGATTCACACACGCTTCTCCACTCCTATTCGTGTCTTTCGTGGTCGATTCGCCGGCGAGTACCTCTCGTTACTCGCGCGCCTTCCTTGCCGAGCGGGCACTCGCCGTTCTCTTGTCCTCGGTGCTCATGCTCGTAATGGTGTTGCCGAGCGCAAGCATCGTCACCTCCTTGAGACGGCCGTGCTCTCATGATCGCGCCTCTATTCCACCTCACTTTTGGGCCGAGGTCGTTTCATCGCCACCTATCTCGTCAACATCCGCCTCTCTTCGCTTCTTGGAGCGATCCTCGCGAGCGCCTCTCGTGGTCTTCTTCGACTACTCTACCCTTCATTCTGTTTGGTTGCGCTTGCTACGTTCTCTCGCCGCGAACGCACCAAACCGACCGCCACCGTTGAGTGTGTCTTTCGGGATACAGCACGAGCACAAGGGCTATCGGGCCGGATCTCGCTGGTCGTCGGATGCGGGTTTCTCGATGTGACTTTCGACGAGTCTCGCCCATTCTACCCACGCCCCGCTCTCCTTGGCTTCCTCTGTGGAGTCTCTGTCTTTCTTGACCTTTCCAGATACACCTATATCTGCTTTGCCCTTGTCCACCGTCCCACCGAGTCTCCACATATTCCCCTGTGGCCTCTCCGCTGTTATCGCCGCTTTGTGTCGTCTTCACGACTCGCAGCTCCTCCCACTACGCACCTTCTCCTTATCTTCTACACTCGTCGACCTCGTATTGAGGATCTTCCAGATGAGCCATCTTCTCCTGATGGTCCATCTTCTTCTGATGCTCCATCTTCTCCTGATGGGTCATCTTCTCCTCGCTACGCTCTTCGCGATCGCCAGTTGATTCGGCCTCCTGCCCGTTTTGCCTTTGCTGGCGCAGCTACTCGTGAGCCTGTATCCTATCGGGATGCTGTTACTCATCCTGAGTGGCAGCTTGCCATGGCCGAGGAGATTGCTGCCCTCGAGCGTACTGGTACTTGGGATCTTGTTCCTTTTCCATCTCATTCTCATCCCATCACCTGTAAGTGGGTCTATAAGATTAAGACTCGCTCTGATGGCTCTCTTGAGCGCTATAAGGCGCGCCTTGTTGCTCGTGGCTTCCAGCAGGAGCATGGTGTTGACTACGACGAGACTTTTGCCCTCGTGGCCCACATGACCACCGTCGCACTCTTCTTTCGGTGGCTTCGTCGCCATCGTCTGCTTTCGCCTGATGTCAAGAATGCCTTTCTTAATGGCGAGTTGCGTGAGGAGGTCTACATGCATCCGCCACCAGGTATTCTGCTCCGAGGCATGGTCCGCCGCCTTCGCCGCTCTCTCTATGGCCTTAAGCAAGCCCCTCGTGCTTGGTTTGAGCGCTTCTCCTCTCGTGGTCACGCGCTGGTTTTTCAGCTAGTGATCATGATCTCGCGCTCTTTGTCCACACTTCGCCTCGTGGTCGGACTCTTCTTCTCCCTGTATGTTGATGATATGATCATTACGGGAGATGATTCTGAGTACATTGCCTTTGTTAAGGCTCGTCTTAGTGAGCAGTGCCTTATGTCGGATCTTGGTCCTCTTCGGTATTTCCTTGGGATTGAAGTTACTTCCACTCCAGATGGTTTCTTTATGTCCCAAGAGAAATATATTCAGGATCTTCTTGATCGCGCCTCTCTCACTGATCAGCGTACTGTTGAGACTCCCATGGAGCTCAATGTTCACCTCCGACTCTCTGATGGCGAGCCTCTTTCTGATCCGACTCGCCATCGCCATCTTGTTGGGAGTCTTGTCTATCTTGTCATTACTCGTCCGGATATTACTTATTCGGTTCATATTCGAGTCGGCTTGTTTCAGCTCCCACTCAGTCCACTACACCACCTTCTTCGAGTTCTCGCGATACCTTCGCGGGACTATCTCTCGCCGTCTCTTCTTTCCACGCCCGTTGCATGCCTTCAGCTTATTCGGATGCTACTTGGGCGATCCTCGATCGCGGTCTATCTCTCGCCATCGTGTTTTTCTTGGTGGTTCTCTTATTGCCGGAAGACGAAGAACAGATCGCAGATGTCCTGCTCGAGCGCAGAGGCCGAGTTGCGAGCTATGGCTCTCTTGACAATGAGATTACTTGGCTACGGTGGTTACTTGAGGATTTTGGTGTTGCCGTCACTACACCAACCCTCTCTTGTCGACAAGACAGTGCTATCGGATTGCTCGTGATCCGTGAAGCATGAGCTCACCAAGCATATTGGTGTTGATGCTTCTTTCACGAGGACTTGTGTGCATGATCGGTGATTACTCTTCAAGATGTGCATTCTGAGCTTCAACTAGCGGATTTCTTCACGAAGGCCGGACTGAGCACAAGACGCTTCTACCTCTCCAAACTCGGTGTTGTTGATCCACCATGAGTTTGAGGGGGTGTTAGAGATATATGTATAGTTGTTATTCCCATTGTTATGAGGGTTCTTCTGCATATCACCAATTGCACTGCGTGTATATATACTGGCCCATTGGCCTCATATGAATACAAGCACTATTCGTAACAAAAATTATGTCAGCTCCGACCGTCGGCACGCGGCGTCCCACAACGGCTGCTTCCGGCCCGACTGCGACGACGGCCCAACTCCTCCGGCGGCGGCTCCTCCACCACCTGCACGCTCATGAGTGTACTACCGTAGTTTCTACACCTAGCTAGTGCATCCTAGCTGTACATGCATGCATGCATTGCCAACTAAGTTAATCACTGCAAATCTGTATCTATATTTGTACGGTTTTGAGTATATATGTACTACACATGCATGAACCACAAAAAAAGCTGGTTTGCTTAATTCCATTACTGTATCTTAATGATTTTGTTCTGTATATTCTTGATGCATCCATTCCGGATCGCTTGATCCATGGCCATGGGTGACAACACTAGACAGACATCCATGCCTGACGCAGATACGGCCCAACAAGCCCGAACCGTCCTCCCTGTTATCTAGCTTTCGTCCTCTGTAACGCTGCCATGCATGCCAGGTTTCGATCAGCCAGTTGACTTGTGAGTATGATAATAACCAGAGGATAGAGATCCGGCAACGACTCAGTAAAAACAGAGATATAATTACTGTAAAAAAAACATAGAAATCCGGAGAGCTAGCTTTGACCACAAGGATTTGGTGCGATACTGTCATCAATGTATCACACGTGCGATGTTTATGTAAATCGAGATGGTAAGATCAGATGCTCTCTAATCCAATAAGTTGTTCCACTCTACTGAGCTTACACAACGTCTTACAAGATCAAGCCGTGTCAGAACCTGTACTCCTAAAGGCCTCAGTTTATCCTCGCCTCAATCCCAACCGCTCATTTCCATCCAAGAATGTTTCCTTAGTATGTGCACTTCTTGCCTTCTCTGATCTCTCAACTTTCGAGAAAACTCAGAACAGAAGGCAGGTACTTGTGGTGCACATGAGCTGCTCTCTTACGAGGCAAAAACAAGGAAGAAAGAAGCAATGGGATTCAATGGAGGATCACTTCACAGCAGAGAGATGAAACAGCAGCGAAGATATTGCTACTACTTCCTCATCCACCATGCACTAGTCGTGCTGCTGCTACTGTCCCTGATCGGCTTCCTCACGGGAGGTAACGACGACGACGACGGCATCTTTCTTGCTTGATCTAATCTCTTGCGGCATTTACATACGATTTCTGTACTCGCCCCGCATCGCGTTATAGATGCTAGAATCCATTCCACCGTATCCATTTCTGAACTTAGAGCAGCGTCACTCCAAGTAGTACAGGTTGTATAGCAATCTGCGAAGTGGCCTCTCTTTTCTTTTTTGGGAATGTTTAACAGCAGCTCAAACATTCTTCCACTTTGCAGTAGAGAAGCCCATGGGCGGGCGAGATGGTGGCCGGCCGCCGCTGGCGCCAACCTCCAGCGGGGGCTCTCATCAAGCTTCCAGTTTGCCAAACCACGGCGTGCTGCCAGGGCCACCCCTGTCGCCGGACAAAGACTAGTCCAATCGGCGTGGCATCCCGATACATATCGTTACAAGTAGACTCGCTGTGCTCTTCACAACTTCAAATTTAACTCGCCCAGGCCCAGCTTGTGTGAAGTGTAGCTGTGCTGCCTGTGCAGCGCAGAAGTTTCGGATTTGTACATCCACTCGCTCTAGTTGAACAGTGGAGAGACCGAGGTTCAATTTCAACATCATGATTTGAGAATGTTTCTCATTCCTATGCAATTTTTTTGGTAGTATCGTTAATTATTTGCCAAGATTTATCGCTTGATTGCAAAATTTTCTAGTGTTTAATTTGTTCTCTATAAATGGGTCATACATGAAATCCTCCCTTTGCACCTAACTACAACTGTTCTTTTCTCTAAGAATATTTCTCAATTTCTCTTGCCCCTTATTCCCATGGATTCATATAACACCATATTCATGCTAGTTTTGTGTAAGATAACCGATAAACAATGGAGTTCAGTTAACAAGTACCATATCATTGTTGAAGTTAATCTTGTCGCGTGTTATGTGTTACATATAAATAGATGTGCAAGCTCATGCTGTGATGACTTGCATGCACGCATGACCGAGTCTTGGGCATTTATTTGGTAAATTTGTTAGATATTTGGTAAGTTAGATCATGGTGTGATTTCAGGGGTTAGTTTTGGCAAGTAATTCCTTCCTTAGGTAATATAATTAGTTTCCTTACTCAGCAGATAAGCTTTCTTGTATTAGGCTATTTATTTATACCATGAAGAAGGGAGAAAAGCATTGCTATGCAGTTAGTTGCGAAGCACCAAAAAAGTGTTTCTTGTACATGGTGTATGTGTTTGTGAGAAACAAAAGGAGAGAGAGATTGTGTGCGTGAAGCACATAGAGTTGAGTGAATTGAATCAACTCCAGCGAACATTGCAGGAGGCACTGCAATTTAAGTGATGAGTTCAATATTGTACAGTAAGAATAAGAACAGTCCCAGTGGGTTCTCATGGTTAGATAATGCCGCAAGAATAAAAGCAGTTTTCTCCAGGTTATTTGCATTTATCTACATCACTGTAGAATGCATATGTATGTGACCGTCTTACCAGAGAAAAATGTTGTCTGGATGGAGAATTCTTACCTAGATATGCGTGTTCGACTCCGTAGATCGGCGAATCTGAAAAACCATATCCATTCTTCACTCCTGCAGCATGCACACACAGTATCACAGATGCCATATGGCATTATGGCCGATACTTGTCGAGCACGAAGAACGGACATGGCTTGGCCTACGCTTCCAAGTTCCAACAACCATCAGTTGCGGCGGCAAATCTTGAAGACAGCTAGCTGCTGCAGGAAGCCCTCGTCGGAGCATAGCCCGGCGAGGAGGGGCACTCCGGCTCGACATGCTGATGTGGGAGACGGTGGTGGCGTTAGGAGAGATGCGAAACTCCATAGCCGGCGGCGCAGAGCGGCATCGGGCTTGGTGAATTCGATCGGTGGCAGCACTCAGCGGAACGCCGTGGCGCAAGGGAAGGGCCGCAATAACAGAAGATAAGGGCACGGGCAGCGACGCGCTGACGGTGGCGTGGAAGCAGCGGGTTGATTCAGGCCATATAGCCCAGGCGTCCTGTTCAGCCGGAGACTTGGAGTGCATTTCCTGGCTTCATCTCTACTAATCTTTATCAAACATTGCATAAAGAAGTACTCCTTTCCTCTTCTGCACATCGTGTAAGATATTAGCATATTACAACCACTACTCCAAATAATATATGTCTTCGAGCGAAAAATTACATATTAGCACCAATATAGCAGTTACAGTTCTCCACCTTCCCAACTGCTAGGCTAGCAATTACATGTTTTCGCATAAACGTTCATAGGAGTCGGGAAATACAGTAAATTATTTCACACTCGATACAACCATTACTTCAGCAAATCACGCACATATATTTCAGTCATCTTCCTCCGTGATTGCAGTCAGCTCGGAGGAGAAATGGCAAGACTCCACTGCAGGAATGTGCTCGTCATCACAGAAGAACGGCCTGGAAGGCACCTGCAGGACATCGACGCCACCTTCAAGCATCTCTATGACCTCGCTCATCATCGGCCGATCGTGAGATTTCATCTGAATGCAACGTAGCCCAATGATGCATAGCTTTCTCTCCAACTCGTGCATGTCAGAGGTAGCAGATATCTCATCCACTTCTTGCTGCTCAGTCAACCGGCCATACACCCACGACGGGTAGTATGCCTGACTTGAGTTGGCTGCATTCTGGTCTGCGTTTCTACGTCCTCCGGCCATCTCCAGCAGTAGCATCCCAAAGCTGTAAACATCAGATTTGCTCGATATGACGCCAAAGCTCCGAGATATCATCTCGGGAGCTATATAACCCACCGTTCCCCGTAAAGCACTCGCTGGCACAAAGCTCTTGTCCCTTGGGTAAAGTTTGGCCAATCCAAAATCAGCAACCTTTGGAATAAAGTTATTGTCCAAAAGGATGTTGTGTGGCTTGATGTCAAAGTGTATAATCTGCATCTCGCACCCCTGATGCAGATAGTTGATCCCCCTGGCGATGCCCAAAGCAATCTCGTTCAACTTGTCCCAAGAGAAAGTCTTTTCAGTCGAGAAGATGTACTTGTCCAGAGAACCACGGGGCATGTACTCGTAGACAAGCGCTCTCCTCATTTCCTCCGAGCAGAACCCCACAAGACGCACCACATTGACGTGGTGGATCCTGCCGATGGTGGAGACCTCACTGATGAATTCTTCTCCGTTGCAGTTGGAGTTGCTCAACATCTTGACGGCGACATGGACATCCCCTGGAAGTAGCACACCCTTGTATACAGAACCATAACCTCCTTGGCCGAGCTTGTCTCTCAAATGGCTTGTGATTGCAGTGATGTCCGTGTAGGCGTACCTCGTCGGACCTATCATTTGTTGCATTCGCAGGAACTTCTCGACTGCGTCGATTGTTATCCTTGTTTTCCAGTACTTGTGAGCAAGGAAGATCAACACCGCCAGGGGCGCCAACACGAACCTGAATAGTACTGCATACAAACAAGTTTACATATGTGGTGAGGTTTTTTTTTTTGTGAGGTTAATGAATACAATACAATACAATACAATACAATACAATACAATGGCGAATGATTATAGTGTACCAGCAATCCACTTCACAAACAACAGGGTAAGCGATGGGCTGTAGAATTGTCGGTTGTAATCAAAATAATGGAGCGTTGGGCTGTACGGGAGGTGCAGTTTGTGGTGTTGTGACCACCGACATTGCTACATCCCCTCAAGATTGGACGACGTCACAATGACATCGCTAGTTCTGCCGCAACCAGAGGGGGCTGAGTGGGGTTCAATGAAGACACCCTGCTCCTAGGGCAACGCTTCCCTAACAAGAGCGCCGCCCAGCATGCTATCGCCAGATACGCCGTTAACATTGGCCGGACATATCGGGTGCAGAGGTCCAACCCTGACACCTACATCGTTAGGTGTGTTGATGAATCCTGTGCTAGCAAGGTCCATGCGCAGCGGTTCACAACCGCGGCCACGGGCTTCCGAATAATGATGCTGAAGGACCATACAAGCGAGCTAGTTGAACCGCTTCATAGGCACCGCAACATGACGTCCTTGTATGTTGCCAGCCTGATAACCCGCCTTGTCGCTGGAGATGTTTCTATTTCGCCAAAACTTCTACTGGCGGATGTTAACAATATGGTGGGGTTCCAGGTCAACTACAAAAGGGCATAGCGGGCAAAACGGAAGGTCGTGGAGCAAATGTTCGGCACATTCGAGGAGGGTTACAACCTGGTCCCAGGAATGCTGCATCAAATTGTAAAATAAAATCACGGGACATACAAAAATAAGTTTGACTTGGTGCATCCGACGAAGGGGCTCAATTATTTTGTTCTTGACAAGGGCTTCTGGGCCTTCCGTCAGGCGATTGAAGGGTTCAAGCATTGTCGTCCCGTGCTAACAATGGACAACATATTCCTATCTAGGAGGTACAAGGGTGCCATCCTCACCGCGGTTGTAGCTGATGCGAATGACCAGTTACTCCCCGTGGCCTTCACAATTGTTGAGAACGAGTACACCGATAGCTGGTTGTGGTTCTTGTCCAATGTAAAGCAGGCGGTGGTCCAAGACTGCCTAGATGTGTGTGTGTCATCTCGGACCGCAATGTTGTGTTGCTGTCCTCGTTGACCACGATGTAAAATGGGATGCAGACACCATTCCAGTGGAATGATGTTAGGAGTTGTTGGTGCATGAGGCATCTCGCGGTGAACTTCCACACAAGGTTTCGAAGCAAGGACCTGATGAAGATGTTCAAGAAACTCTGCATGCAGAACCAAAGGCGGAAGTTTGATGCGGTGTGGAGACAGCTCGACAAGGAGACCAGGAAGCATTTAAGGAACTCGGAGAACGCCAAGCCAGGGGCCGCAGTAGCAGGGTCCGCGAGAGTTGGGGAGTTCACGCAAGGTTCGAAATCATGATGACCAACATGCCCGAGGTGTACAACGGTATCCTCAAGGGTGTCTGATCCCTACCGATCATTGTGATCGTGGAGGAGAGCTGGAACCATACTATTGGGTACTTCGTTAACAGAGCCATGATGTCCAAGAAGCATATGGAAGATGTCAAACAATTCTCGGAAGTAATGCACACGTACATGGAGAAGAAGATCAGTAAGGCTCGTTCGCACATTGATCATACCATGGATGGTGTCAGGCAGAAGTTCGAGATCCGGCTCAAGGAGAAGTACGTCATGGTCCACGCTAGAGGGGATCAGAAGCAGGTTTGCACGATTGGTGATGAAGCGTCGTGCACCTGCAACAAGTCGTGGCTTCTCCACAAACCATGCTTCCATGTGTACGTGGCATGCGCAGCGTGGCGCCAAGCCTCAGAGCGTTACATCTTCGAGTACTACGACATCCACCACATGTATGGCACTTGAGTGCCGTGTTCCATTCGTGACGGCCCGACATGCACTACAGGAGCTCGCCGGGCAGTGAAGTGGTGCCGAACGACGATCGCAGAGAGCCCGCACGTGGAAGACGCCAGTCACGATGCATCCAGAATGATATGGACGATAGCCAGCGCGGGCAACGGGTTCGCCGCCCCTGATGCAGACTGTGCAAGATGGTTGGGCACTCCGTCAGCCGCTGCCCAAACAGGCCTAGCACAAGCAGCGCACCATAGCGACCAAAATATAATTACCATGTCATGATGTTGTATGCTTATTTTAATGCTTTGTGTGAGTTCTACTGTTGTATGAGTTGCATTGTGTAGGGGCCGTAATGTTATGTTGTATGGGTCATATGTTCACGCATTGTGGTCATATCTACTGTTATGTTGTACAGGTGTGCGTATGGTGGACAAGATGCAGAAGAAGCAATGGCACAAGTGGTTCGAGATATTGCAATGCAAATTCCTGCCTTGAAAGAAGACTCCTGTGGTGTTGCTGTATTTTGTCTAGTGTCTCGACCCTCTGATCCACCAATGCAAAGTGAAGAGAATAGACTTAAAATACTGGATGAACGGGTGAAAAGAGTTGAAAAATGTTTCAAAAGTTAGTTAAGATAGTTAGTTTTGCGGTCTTTCTTCTATTATTTGTTGTTCTTACCAAGTAGAAGTTTAGTTGTAATGAGATTGTAATATCCACTCTTTATCTATGCATCGTAGTCCTTTATGAATGAGAATAAATCAGTAACATTATCTACACATACATTACATAACAGAAAATTGCTACCTCAATCGTCTCTGCATGCCATATAACCCCCTTGTCGGATCAACTATCGTGTATCCCTGCATTACATGATGTGTGCCTTTGCAACGTTGTTGTACTCTATATCATGTATGCCTCTGTCTAATTCTGTTATGAATACTTTGCGTGGGAATTCATAAAACCCTAATTTTCAAAACCTAAAATCCAAATTTTGGAAACCTAAATCTTTAATGTTCGAGACAATTTCTCTCTACAAAGCAGGACATGACTACTCTCTGCAAAGTATGACGTGATAACACTCTGTCTCGTCAGCTTTTTAGATTGACATGACAGCACTCTACCTCCCAGTAACTTTTCAGAAAGACAAGACAACACTCTGCCTCACAGGCTACTCACACGAATTTAACCACACCATGCCAACCCTGTGGCTTATAAAATAAGGTAGAAGAGATTTAGAAGAGAACACTACACAACCAAACCCAACACTACACTAGAGCTTGCTTCACCATGCCAGGATGGACAAGATGCAGAAGAAGCAATGGGACGAGATCCACGAACAAGCAAGGACTGCTGCGGCTCGGAACGAACAAGCAAGGTCTGTTGCGGCCCGGGACAAACAAGTGGAGCGTACCAGGAGGTCACCTCCCCGCAATGACACCACCCATAGCAGCAACCCCATCTCGAGTGTTCCAACCGAGCCTTCTCTGCAACACCTACCCGAGGGGGAGACGTCGCCCCTCTGTTGGTGCAAGGACACATGCAAGTTTCTCAAGTCCAAGCAGCGGTTCAGCCTGAGCATGTGTTACTGGAGTTGTGTGAACTACTCCTATGACTATCTTGACCGCCGTTGGAACACGAGCACCTATCGACAGCCAGTAAGGACCAGTTACACTATGTTCCCCTACCATTTCTCTTTCAAAGTATACACTAACAACCTCTATAGTCTGTTAGTAGTCTCTGGATCCGCTATGTGGCTACCGCAAGTGGATCGACCTAGAGATTCACCCACGCGACCAGTGACAAATCGACTACGAGGAGTGGGATGCCAAAAGGGCTCACGAGATCTGAGACGAGGAGCAACACAATGACGAACACAACAAGCGTATCCGTCGAGAGGAGAAAGCTCATCTCGAGGCGTGCAGACGCAAGGAGTGAGGCTCGCGAGAAGGAGCGCGAGAAAAAGAGGAAAATGACGGCCAAGGTCAAGGAGGCCGACGAGGAGTTCAACGCCAAGCTCGCAAGGAAGAAAAAATGGCCCCGGTCCATGCAGTGGGCCGGGCCATTCTGTACTAGTCCCCTGAAGATTGGATTTATTTCTATTCCAAAAAGGCGCATATGTATCGTAGGAGTACTTCGGTTTGTTGCATTGTGCATGATGTTGTTTCTTATGTATGTAACCAAACCCTGTGTGCCGTGTAATTCCCAGCTTTATTATAAAGTCTATTTTAATTCGCAATTTCAAATCTCGCCACCCTAGGTACGAATGTCCAAAATTATCTGGAGCGCAAAACAAATTTTGGACCAAGGACTGGACCTCCAAAACAAGGTGCTTCAAAGAGTTCAAGGACTAGGCGCCAGATAATTTAGTATCAGTTTTTATTTTTATCATTGATGACCGGATAAAAATAATTCTAGGAGGAAGCTGTAACAGAAAAAACAGTGCAACGATAAACATCTTCAAAGCAAAGGAGTTCCATAATGAATTCTACCTTGTACAAACAAATTTGGATCAGAAGGATGAATCAAAAATCGAAATTCAATAATTTAAATTTAAAATAGTAAACCATTCCTCGATTCAAGCCCAAATTAAATTAAACTATGAGCTCAATTCATAATTTATACCTCGATTCAAGCTCAAATTAAATTAAATTAAACCTTGTTATTTCCTTTGAGTTTTTTTTATTTCTTTTCACTTTTCCCATTTTTCATAGTCTTTTGAAAGCTTCAAAAAAATAAAAAAAAAATCCTATTTTATTCGATTAATTAAATCTTAATTGGAAAATTTCAAAAAAAAAAAAAAAATTAAATGAATAAAATAAACTTTAATTAAATTCAAAAATATTTTATGAAATTTATTCGTGTTCCAATGATTTTTATGGAATTTTCTTGAATTTTTTGATTTTTTTTTCTATTTTATTTTCTTCCTCTCTCCTCTTTTCTCTCTCCTCTTTAAAGCTGCTGCGGTGGGGGCATGCAGCACCTTGCCTTGCTACAACCATGGTGTGCAACACCTCCTTGGTGCGGCTGGGTGGCGCAGTAGGCACCTGCTGTGGCCGAGTGCTGCAGGAGGCGAGCTACTGCGGGCCGGGGGCGCGGTAGTGGGAGGAGGGGGCCAAATGTGGAATTTCGGAGGTAGAGGGCTAGATTTGGAATTATGATGGTGTAGAGAGCCAATAGTGCCCAAACGTCGAAGAATTACCTTCATCAATGCCAAGAATGAGGCGGGTCCTGAAGAAGCAAGCTGCCGCTGGAGCCCCTCTGCTCTGGTCTAACGCGAGGGAGGCGATGGTGGCGTTAGGTAAGATGGTGGCTTTGATATAACGGTTCGTCGAGGCTCAAATTTGGATCGTGTTTTTTTTTTCTTCTGTGCGATCCAAATCAGGGGCAAAACTGATAACTTGAAGGGAAAAGGGGGGTCTTTTGTGCAAAACTTCCGACCACCACTCTGTTGGATCGGATGACACCTTTGAGGCCTGAGCTGATACCCACCATCCAATTTGTCACCTCACCAACAGTAATAGGCCTCGATCTGGGTTGCACGCAAGGCGAGATGAGAGGCGGCCACCGAATTAAGGTGTTTGGTTCAAGGCTACGTAAAGGTAATGGGAATGGGATTGCAAAGGGATTTGGTGTAGGAAAGTATGATTTCCAAATTTGTTTGGCTCCGCAAAGGAATGGTATTAGATACCATTACAGTGCTTGTTTGCAACAATGTTATTATAATGCATGATGCAGTCAAAAACAATGTCCAACAAATGCTAGTTCCATGTGAAGAAGAAAAAAAATAAAGTACTAAGAACAGCTAACTCTATTTCTATTCTGCAGGCCATCAACATACGAGACGGTACAAACTTTATTACTTGCGTATATAACAGTTCCAGTCTACCAAACCAAGCAGGCTTACAACTGCATTGATGCTTCACTCCCGATTTTGCATAGACTCCCACAGATAAAACGATTGTTTCACAGTAAATGCAGCCATTGCAAGCTTTAGCATTTCACAGCGTACTAGCTAGTTCACCTCGTTTTTTAAGAGGAAAAATTGACATGCCAATTGCCAAGTAACTATGTGGCACAGAGCAACATGATGATGGAGGAACCATGCCCCGGTAATGGGCGTCGAGCATCTCTTCCCTGAATCATTTCTTCAAGCTAAGCCTCTAGTCTAGGGTACCATGACGAGCACAAGGGCTCTAGACTCAAGGAGCACGCCTCTAGACTCTTCGGGAAAAGCATGGACAGGGCGACAAGGGTCGCCATGGAACGGCGGCCGTCACCATTTACCACCACCCCGTCGGAGTCGTCGTAGGCAAAAACTTTTTCCCCCTTTTTTGAGAGAACGCCGCAGATGGATCTGGGACTTTGGGAGTTTCTGCATATTGAGTTGCATGTACCAACCAGTTCACCCAAAAATTTAAGCTGATGAGGAAAGATGAGCAAATCACTTATACTTCAACACTCCCCCTCACGTGTAGGCTCCATCAGGCCTACACGTATGAACGAAAGGCTCCCGCCACCGACGAAAGGCTAAGATGCTCTCGGAAGAGACGAATAGAGGCTTCAGTGTCCAGTTCCTCGTTGTTAATGGCTTTAATGTTGCTTCTCTTCCAAACAATCCAGAGTGAAAGCAGCAGAGAGTAGTGTGTTTGGGTCGAGAGGGGGAGGTTTTCGACGATGGCCTGACATCGTGACTCCAGATTGTTTACATAAGCACCATACTTACAGAAAGCAAAGATTTCGATGCCCTGTTAAACGGCTGCTTCTCTGGGTCATCACCAATCAGAAACAAAAGCATTCCCTATACCGAAACCAACAAATTCCGTTATGAGCAGCAAATTACAAACATATGGCTGTGATTGTTGCGATTCACACGCAAACCTTGCCTGGGTCGCCAATTGAGTTTCCATCCTGAAACAGGTTCAGTGCAAAGGACAGCTCAAGATCTGCAGCATAAGATGAGTGTTTGCGCAATACATTAATTTCAGAACAAAATAACAAATTAATGATCACGAAATTGGGCTAAGTAGCTTGGGGCCTCACCTAAATCAACAGGACCAGTTCCATTTCTATCCAGCACGTCCGATCGGGCGGCGATCACACAGAGAGAGATGGCACGAAGAAGAAGAGGGGAGAGATGAGGGGATGTTTTGCGTGTCGTAACTTTTGTTGGTGTGAGCGAGCTGGGCCAGTGGCAGTGTAAGCGGGGTGCGTTTTAGGGGGGCACGCAGCATGGTGGGCGATACCGCGGGGCTGAATGGGTGCGTGATGGGACAACCTGTCAGACGTGAGGCCCACGTGGACAATGTCCTACCGAAGAAGGAAATACTTTTTATTTAAGATAACTTTTCTGAACCCTAATTGAATCAAAACCATAAATTTTACAAGAAGCAATTTAATTCCTGTATAATAAATTCCTCTTTTTTGAAGTATGAGAATAGCTGTGTTACAAATAATCTCTAAGAAAAGCTACAATACAAATTAATTTTTTTACGGTTGTCGTGTCATATGTGTGGCTGCCTTGGGAAAGCAAATATGAAAACTATAATGTATGTTTGACAAAATCAAATAAAAAGTGCTATTTTTTTGTGGGACTACTCCCCTTTATATGCTCCCTTTTTAAGGCGTACACTCATTTTTCTTCTGTTATTTAGAATGCAACAGACTCCGTTTCGCAACATGATTTTAGAAAGGGAAAATAGGTAGACAAACGTGAACAAAAATCTTAAATTGGTCCTACCAAACGAGATTACCATAATACAGAGTAATGCCAAATTGATGAAGCCCACGTTACCAAAAAAAGTGTCTTAAATTGGTCCTACCAAACGAGATTACCATAATACTGAGTAATGCCGAATTGATGAAGCCCACATTACAAAAAAAAAGTGTCTTAACTTATTTCTTTTTCCCATTGCTACTTTTTACAAATTGCATCTATTCCCATCTGTAGGATGAATAGCAGTCGGTGGAAAATACATGCGAAATGTGTAAATACATGTATCATAGATTCATAGTCACTCCTTGTTGTGTATAAATTCACAACAAAAAAATGTCTTCGAGGGAAAAATTACATATTAGTATCAATTACATGTTTTCGCATAAACGTTCACAGGAGTCGGGAAATATAGTAAATTATTTCACACTCGATACAACCATTACTTCAGCAAATCACGCACATATGTTTCAGTCATCTTCCTCCGTGATCGCAGTCAGTTCGGAGGAGAAATGGTAAGACTCCACTGTAGGGGTGTGCTCGTCATCACAGAAGAACGGCCTGGAAGGTACCTGTAGGCCATCGACGCCACCTTCAAGCATCTCTATGATCTCGCTCATCGTCGGCCGATCGTGAGACTTCATCTGAATGCAACGTAGCCCAACAATGCACAGCTTTCTCTCCAACTCGTGCATGTCAGCAGCAGCAGATATCTCGCCCACTTGTTGCCGCTCAGTTAGCCGGGCATACACCCACGACGGGTAGTATGCCTGACTTGAGTTGGCTGCATTCTGGTCTGCGTTTCTACGTCCTCCGGCCATCTCCAGCAGCAGCATCCCAAAGCTGTAAACATCAGATTTGCTCGATATGACGCCAAAGTTCCGAGATATCATCTCGGGAGCTATATAACCCACCGTTCCCCGTAAAGCACTCGCTGGCACAAAGCTCTTGTCCCTTGGGTAAAGTTTGGCTAATCCAAAATCAGCAACCTTTGGAATAAAGTTATTGTCCAAAAGGATGTTGTGTGGCTTGATGTCAAAGTGTATAATCTGCATGTCGCACCCCTGATGCAGATAGTTGATCCCCCTGGCGATGCCCAAAGCAATCTCATTCAGCTTGTCCCAAGAGAAAGTCCTTTCAGTCGAGAAGATGCACTTGTCCAGAGAACCACGGGGCATGTACTCGTAAACAAGCGCTCTCCTCATTTCCTCTGAACAGAACCCCACGAGACGCACCACATTGACGTGGTGGATCCTGCCGATGGTGGAGACCTCACTGATGAATTCTTCTCCGTTGCAGTTGGAGTTGCTCAACATCTTGACAGCGACATGGACATTCCCTGCCCCTGGGAGTAGCGCACCCTTGTATACAGAACCGTAACCTCCTTGGCCGAGCTTGTCTCTGAAATGGCTTGTGATTGCAGTGATGTCCGTGTAGGCGTACCTCGTCGGACCTAGCATTTGTTGCATTCGCAGGAACTTCTCGACCGCGTCGATTGTTATCCTTGTTTTCCAGTACTTGTGAGCAAGGAAGATCAACACCGCCAGAGGCGCCAACACGAACCTGCATAGTACTGCATACAAACAAGTTTACATATGTGGGGATAGGCTTTGCTGAGCTTAATGAATACAATACAATGGCGTATGATTATAGAGTACCAGCAGTCCACTTCACAAACGACAGGGCAGGCGATGGGATGTAACCCATAGACATGGGGCCCCCGAAATTAATGTCACCAGTCTCCATGCATGCCCAGAAATTAATGTCAATAAAAAGGATTTCCACAGTCCGACTCTTGATGCCTGTACTGGATCCACTGCAAGACCATGCCATGGTAAAGAAAAGGGATTAATCAAAGGGTCTCTATACAAGATTTGACTGTTAATCTGAAATAATTAAATTTTAGTTTATTTATAATTTTATTATATATATATTCTAGTAATTTATTTATGTAATTTTGTCCTCTTGATCACTGTAATTATTATCGAAAGTTTTAATAACTCATATTTCCATCACACGATTTAAAATCTAATATATACTTTAAAATATTGAGCAAAAACAAAGATGAAAAATAAAATTCTATACCAACAAAAGACGGCAATGTAGTGAACCCATTATGTTTCGGAAAAAAACCATAATAAATTCGGACCCAATTAATCATATGAGAAGAAGTATAAATCTCAAAGCATATCGGACAGATGAAAATTCGACTATTTTCACACAAAAAAACAGTCGAATGTTGTTTAATAAATCTCTTAATTAAAGAGGGAACCAACAATTGTGAGACAGGCGAGAGATTCCGGTATATATATATATACTATTTTGCTATATATATATGTATGTATATAATAAATAAATAAATAAATAAATATATTATAAATTTGAAAAACCAATATGCATAAGGTATTTATCCCTGTATCTAAAAGTTGCATACAAAATTTACATCCGATCAATAAACCACAAAGTATCTTATCATAAATAAAATATATATATGATCTAATTATCTGTAAGAAGATTCTTATAGTAACATACGCATATATATACATATCTATAAATAATAAAAGATATCACCAACTTATGAGATGAAAAAGTAAATAATAGACTCACCACTGTCGTTAAGTCCTTTCTTTTGTAATAGTAAAGATGTGAAATGGAACGAGATCCAAAACTCACCGAATCGATCCATTCAGACATTCGTCGATTCTCTCAGTCCAACTCATGAGGTCCCAAGAATTTATTATAGGAAATCGAACAGCGAATCCACCCCTCATGAATTTTACGATATCTGCATATGCCTCTCCGGACGCCATCCTGCCCGGGCCACCCAAAGGAATCATGGCCAAGTATCCACAAGAGGGCTCAAGGCTTTGAATAAGTAGTTGAGCTTCTTCATATGCTTTGGTAGATGTCCTCAGGAGAAGGGTGGAGGACATAGACGAAAGAATTGTTGGTGCTCAGGCAAGCGACAGGCCTGTACATCATACTATTGTTCCTTACCGCGTGCGAACAATTCACAAAGCTAGCCCACGTAGCTCCAAAATCAGGGACCAATTCCCGGCTGTTGTGTGACCCTGGGATCCCCTCGAGATAAGGAAGCTGATCCGAGCGAGGAAGAGGGCAGCTGCTGTTTGTGTCCAAGTGGGCGTCCACGACCCAGAAGTAGGAACCGGTATAGTTGATCTCAGTGACAAAGTATGTACCTCTGTTGATCTGAATTGTAGCCTTGCCATCGCTGCAAGCAAGCTCGTATGATTGAACACCGCACCCACGTGGATCATCTCGCCGGCGGAAAGGATGCGAAATGTTTTGGAGATGGCCGCAGGAGAAGGGTGGAGGACACCCATGGTGATGGTGTCGCCGGCCTTGAACATCTCCTACGAGTATTGCAAGCGCAGCAAAGATGATTAGGGCCTGCAGGGTAGTAGAAAGACAAAGTGAAGCACACATCGCCATGGCAGGTTCACAGGATGAATGCAGTGGAGTGGACAAGGCTACTGAGATGCTGCCGGAGTTACGGAGTCGATACGCTGGGCTAGTTAACCAAGACTAGATAGTGCCGGCTCTATATGATTTGTGACGTCGTTGACCAACCACTACCAGGAATAGTTTCGACTTTCGAGTGAATGATTCCAACTAACAAAAGAACAGTTTCATGTAAATTGCATGTTAGTGCCTAAACTTGTGACGCGGGTGCAAGCAGATCCATGAATTTGGAAGATAAACAATTATGTACTCCTCAAACTAGTATAAGTATGGTTCAACTACACCATAAATCTCTAAACTTTTAAGATGGGTGCAAGCATAGAGTTTTTGCCCTAAATATCAGTGTTAGCACCATGATTAACAACAACGACGTGTCATGGCACAACAGACAGGTCTGCTGCAGACACGAGTCAAGATCCGGCTCCTAAGAGGTTGCGTGACGTCACCGCTTCCGTGCCCCTGGGGTCGGAGCAGCTGTGGTCGTGCCCCGGAGCACTGCCTTTGTCCTCGGCGTGCGGAATCCGGCTGCCGTGCCCGCGCGGGCTGCGCCATACACGCTGATTGGAAATTTCTAGATGGAACAAATAAATGCAGCGAAAGAAACCTACGTGCATGAATTGTTGCATCAAATTTCTTGCGTTTGCTGTGTAGCAACAAACATGTGACAGCAAGTTGCCGATACTTATTATTTTTTTGTGAAATGACAAAACTATTGCTATTATTGCATTAAAGATAGGTAGATAAAAAAACAGGTTCAGAAGATAAAAAAAATGAAATACACAAAAAGAAAAAAACAGTTCAACAGATGAAGGGCAGGAGCTACTCTTCGAAAAACTTGCTCGTTGGTAAGAGATAATCAAGATAATCCTATATGCATTCTCACATGTCACAACAAGTAAGATCCAGACCAAAAACCAAAGGATCAAATAAAGCTCCAAAATCACAAAAGAGAGAGCAAGAACACGAAGAAACTCATCTTGAGGAATCTTGCTTAGATTGATTTAAGAAAGATGTTGATTTACAGCTACTCCATTCTGAAGGACAAAAGCTCAACACTTGAGTACACAATCAATTCAACTCTCTAGAACCCTAACTCTCCACTTTTCTCTCCCTAAACACAAATTAGGGTTTCTTCAATACCAGGGTCAAAGGGTGCACAGCTAGCACCCCCTCTATTTATAGTGGAGGCTAGCTTCTAGAGGAACACATCTAAACAGGCGCCCGTTAAGCCCACACAAAAACAGGTCTCACTTGCACTGATCCATGCGCCGCTTGATGCAACCTATCGTACCGAACAACCGTGTCGCTTGATGTAACCCGTCGCACCAAATTACCACGCTTCGTGATGTAACCCATCGCATCGAACTGCCGTGCAGAGTATCCACAAGAAGGCTCAAGGCTTCCAATAAGTTGAGCTTCATATGTTTAGGGACTGATGAACACCGATTATTTAGTAAGCACAACTGCACAAGGGTTTCTAAATTCTAGAAGTTGTTATTATTTAACGCAGTGGCGACCGCACCGAATTTGTTGACCCGGGGCACATCATAGATGACTAACGCGCGGTCATTACGCGTCCCGGTCTCCGCTGGACCTTGCCATCCCTATACCCATTGGCCCCTTGTCGACCCTGTGGGCTAGGGAGGTCAAGCGAAGCGACGGCGACATCCAGCCGGGCTGCGGAGGCGAGGCGACCGCGTTGGCGAGTGGTTGACAGGTAGGCTCACGAATTGTTGCCTTGGTTGCACGAAGTATAGCTCACAAATTGTTTATTATTGCCCACGGAGACGACTACAATCCCGAGAATTTCTCCTCCGGCAAGCGCGGGTTGAACTTTTTCTTAAATACTTGCAAAGTGTTTTGCTTACCTCCATCTTCATGCCCATCTCTGTTACAGTGCAGCAAGATGAGTAAATTTCTTGTCGCAGCACTCATGCTCTCTCTTCTCAACCATGGCGCCGGCGCCATGAACACAGTTTCAGCTTGGGATGACCAAGACTTCTTCAGGTATTGTCCACCGTCCCGGTGCAGCGAAGATGGACCTGAGATCCGGTTCCCGCTCCGGCTTGAATCCAGCAATACATCATCATCATGCGGCGCAGCATGCACCAAGCTAGCATGCTCTGGCAAAGACACCATCCTACTTCACCCGGCTCTTGGCCGATGCAATGTCACCGCCATAGATTACAAGCGTGCGGTCATCAGCTTCGTCCCGCTTGTAGACTCCTTGCCTGCGTGCCCGATTCAGAAGTTCATCTCCACAAGTATACCGGATGTTGTCGACCATCGCTGTGCATCACGTCGGATGCTGCAATTTTAGTAGGTTGCTCAAGGGAGTTCACGCCAAGTGGTACTTCTCCAGCCGAGGACTATAATACTGCCGATTATGTGGTTGGCCCAATCTCTTGCCTTAGCAACGCAAACCACTTCTCGTATTTAGTGTATAATCAGCTATACATGTCTGTGCTCCCATTGGACTGCAAGGTCGCCTCAAATGGCGTCATTCCGATGATACCCAGCTCAGATGTTGATGGCTCGACGTTCAAGCAAATGGCAGAAAGGATCATCAGTTTTGCTGAGACGACAGTCAGTTGGTCGACAGACGATACATTCCTACAATTGCACACAGTGTGAAATTCAAGGGCGACGCTGCGCATTCAGCCCACAAAGGAATCAAACATTCTGCGAGCCTGGCGGACCTCACGGTATCTTCATTGCTAACTGGCCAAAATCCTTTATGATCGCACCACCCCTGTTTCCTAACGTAGTTCTATACTTTTGAGTTCTTATAATTTACTCATATAGTACTACTTTCGATTCTTCGATATTTGCTGTCAAATTATTTCACAAAATAGTACTACGAACCATTTGGGTACAGCTTCAGCGCACATTGAGCCATTCCTCCCCCAGTTCTCGTCAAAATTTCACAAAAAATAGTAAACAAAAAGGGAATTATGTTTGTTCATCTAGCAGCAGTCAGATACCATGATTATAAAATTTGGAACTATTCAGATTACAACACTCCAATAGAGATACACAGATACAAAACTAGTGCACTGCTACAAAAATGACCCAAAAGCAAAATACTTGTAAATAGTGAAAAAAAATTGTGAAAAAATATCCAAAATCTATATATCAACAAATAACTGGTGATATTCAAAGTACCTCGTTCATTTTGGAGGTCTAGAAAACTCCACAATAATCCTTAAATCGAAAAAAAAAATCCTAGAAATTCTCTCATTAATCGAGAGAAAAAGAGAAGATATACACAATTTATTTCTGGGACCGGATTATAAGTACAGATTAATCATATATAGAAATTACAACTGTTACAGTAGTACAAAAATACAACTACTATTTTCAAAAGGCATTAGATTTGTATAACAAACTCAATATGTTGTAATATCTAGCAGCGCAATTGTGCCGGTAATTTGGCTAGTTTTATAAAAATAATACACTATTGTTAAGCATTTTCATGATAATTATGATAATGCGGTTTTACATACAGAAGACTACATAGATGATAACGGCCAGAATTTTTTATCGATTAGTGAGCAGACAAGATTTACATATAACAATTTAATACTCTATTGTTAAGTGTTTTCATGAAAATTATGCAAAAAATAATTGAGATAACATAAAGACAAAGCAATTCCTCTTGTAACATATTTAGTTCAGCATCCTCACAACAAATTCCAAGAACTTCAAGTTGCTAGGGATGCTGTTGACTATGAGCTTACAAAGTTACAGGCGCTTTTGTTTCTATTTTTTTTTCCTGCAACAACTGCGCTCCATTTTTGACTTGGGCAGATAGATGGGATTGAAATAATTTAGATTAGACTCAGACTAAAACAAATGCTAGTTGATGTCAATATTTAAGGTTAGTTTCTGAGGTACCAACAAGAACTAGCACTGTCACTATCAACAGTTTGTAATGAGGCCATAGCAGTACTCATTTCTGGGCATTATTGAGTTACCAGATTTAAGGATTGCATCATCGCTGCTGTCCTGGCTTATGCTGGAGCTGCAGTAGAGCCTGCTGTCAAATGAGCTGTGTTAATGCAGTGATGTAAAATGCTCCTGAGAAAAGGAAATAGATTTGAATGGTCCATATGAAACAACATAAGACAAAAAAATCAACACAACCAGGGTCACCAAGGTGGCGTTTGGTTGCTGGTAGCACTACAAAGTAGTTCAGATAGGTTCAGAATTGAGACTGTAAAGCCTTATTTGTATGAGCTGAAATCCCAGCCCACCCACATGGACTTCCACGTGGGTTGGCCGGGCTCATCCAAATAAGGCCTCAGGGAAATTTGGCCAGGACAAGATGACGGCATACAAGTGGGGGATTTCTGGTTTGTTGCATGATACAATGGGAGCTGCAATTAGATGTCGCTTGGTTGTTTTGATGGGTGTACTGATGTGGGTAAAGACAGATATGCGAGATGATATGTGGAAACTTTTATAACCCTTAATCCACCTTAATCCACCCTAATAATCCTTAATCTGCCAATGACATGCATAATCACCAACTGATGATATATTTTCCCGAAAGGGAACTTTTTAAAGAAAATTTTCCCGAAAGGAAACTTGCTTCTGATGATACTGCTAATAAGATGTAGGAACATTTACCTTTTACATATGCATTCACATAATCACAGTTCCTTTTTCAAGAACGTGCAAAAGCTGTCATTCCATTCGAAAAACAAGGAGTAAAACATACAAGGGACAGAGATTGGACTGAAGGTCTAGGAAAAGCAAACGAAACAAAAAAGAAGAACAAAAAGAGAAAGAAACTAAGACCCACTGAGGCCTAAAACTCTATTGTATCCCACTGAGGCCATGTATTGTAGCCACCTCGCACAACAATGTTGGATCTTACATTTTTTTATTCAAGAAGTGAACTTCCCTTCTACTTACTAAACCATAAATCAAATCTTATTCTCTTCTTTGGTATTTGCAGGTTCACGTGTCAAAGTCATTGCAGGTACTACTACAATCCAAACTTTCCTTTTATTCAAGCGAAAAAATGAGAAGAAACAAAGTTATCTATAACACATAAATTCATATTGTTGGCTAATCTGACTCTTACAGTCTCTTATAGCCGTTATGATCACCAAGTGATGACTTTCTATCCTAATGCAATGTGCTGATTTCCTATTTTCTGTTTATTCAGCAACATCATCTGTAGCCGCATTTGTTGTTCTTTCGTTGACGGTGGCCACTGCGCTCTATCTCTCCCTGAAGTCAAGGTACGATGAAGAGGTACATTTGAAGGTCGAAATGTTTCTCAAGACATATGGCACATCAAAACCCACAAGGTACACATTCTCTGAAGTTAAAAAGATAGCGAGACGATTCAAGGAAAAAGTAGGGCAAGGTGGATTTGGAAGTGTATACAAAGGCGAACTACCAAATGGAGTGCCTGTGGCGGTCAAGATGCTAGAGAACTCTATAGGAGAGGGAGAAGAATTCATAAATGAAGTCGCAACCATTGGAAGAATTCACCATGCAAACATTGTCTGCCTCCTAGGCTTCTGCTCTGAAGGAACAAGACGGGCTCTTATTTATGAATTCATGCCTAATGAGTCGTTGGAGAAATATGTATTCTCACGTGATTGCAATACTTCTAAAGAACTCCTGGTACCAGACAAAATGCTAGATATTGCTTTAGGTATTGCCCGAGGAATGGAGTACCTACATCAAGGGTGCAACCAGCGCATCCTCCACTTCGACATCAAGCCTCACAACATCTTGCTGGACTACAACTTCAATCCGAAGATTTCAGACTTTGGCCTTGCAAAGCTGTGTGCAAGGGACCAAAGCATCGTTACCTTGACTGCAGCAAGAGGCACCATGGGCTATATTGCACCGGAGCTATATTCTCGGAACTTTGGGGGGATATCCTACAAGTCAGATGTGTACAGTTTTGGCATGCTGGTGTTAGAAATGGTGAGTGGAAGAAGGAACTCAGACCCGAGTATTGAGAGCCAAAACGAGGTCAATCTCCCAGAGTGGATCTATGAGAAAGTTACCACTGGCCAGGACTTGGTATTTACAAGGGAAAAGGCACAAGAAGAGAAAGACAAGGTGAGACAGCTGGCCATTGTGGCACTATGGTGCATTCAGTGGAACCCAAAAAACCGTCCATCAATGACAAAGGTGGTTAACATGTTAACAGGGAGGATGCAGAATCTACAGGTGCCTCCTAAACCCTTTGTCTCGTCTGCAAGCGACCCTATGCCGTAAAATATGGAGAACATACCACTATGGTTTACTACATGTTTGGGAGATATACTTGGTCGGTTAGTCCACTTGTTGCATGGTAATGCCTAGCATTAACTAGCATGTAGAGTATTTTTATATTAAACTCCATTATCCACCTTGGTTATAACTTAGAAGCTGTCACAATGTACTACTATTAATTAGCATCATATCACATCGGATTTGTATGCAATTTAATATGTTCAAAGACAAGAACTTCTCAAATACCTTGTTCTGTTGTTGTTGTGATTTATCTGCACTCTCATATTATGTAGTCCTCGCTGAACTCCTCGCTTCTCAGTAAAGTGTTCTCTTTGCTTGCCCAATCCATTCAATGGGTCGGTATCTGGTGGAAATCTCACAAGAGGATCCAGTAGGGAAGGCAACAGATCTACGATGTGAGCGGATGGGTCTAAGTACAGCAGTGTCTACTCTAAAATTTGGTAAAAAAAAAGAAGAAAATGAAAGCAGAGCAAAGGGATTACCAAGGCAGAGAGCTTCCTCAGGAGGCCCTCGCCGGAACATAGGTCGGCGGGGAGGGGCTTCCAGTCTAACATGAGGCCAGTGGCTGCACCCACCGGCAAAAGGGGGGGGGGGGGCACCCAGGGGAGGGCCGCAATAAAAGACGATAAGGGCGAGGGGGAGGCACGGAGGCGCAGCGCTCGGGAGGAAACAGCAGCTTGCGCAAATGAACTCGGGTGAAGAGAGAGAGAGAGAGGCGGAGGTGGAGAAGATAGGAGGAACTGAGGAAGAAGGGGTAGTGCCCATGACATGTGGACCCCCTTTGTAGTGGATTTTTATATTTTTGATTATTGAGTAATCGCTGCGTCGGTGCCATGTCACCGCCCGCATGGCAAAACTACTGGTAAAACCACCTAAGAGGATTATTTGCACCTATTTCAGGAGGTTAGGGCTTGTTTGGGAAATCCAGTCCCGGCCGGGATCTCAGCAATTCCCGGGAATGGAAACCCATGGGGCAAATTTCCCCGCCAGAATGCATGTTTGGATGCCCACGAGATAGAGATTTCTTACCCCGATCCACGCCGTTTCCACCAGGAAAAAATCCTCGATTCCCCACTTCGGGAAAGCTCTCCCCGTCACATTGCCTCTCCTTGCACGCACGCCCATCTCCGCTCGCGACGACCCTTGCGACTGCGACCTCAACCGCCTCTGCCTCCCTCAACAGCCGTGACCTCTTCCTCCCTCGCTCGCTACCACCCCCACCGCGTGCTTCCTCCTCCAGATCATCCACTCCAGATGTCTACTCGCCGGTGGCGAAGGTGGCGCCGGTGCAGCACCGAGGGCAGGCGGCGTGGCGGTTGGTGGTGGGGTGGCTCGGGTTCCTCCTCCAGATCCTACTCCATATCATCCGCGGCACGCCCTCCTCCTAGGCCCAGCTTGTAAGATCGAGGAGGCCGACTAGAGGGGGTGAATAGGCGGTTTTAAAAACTTCTTTGGCTAAAATCGTTTTCTAATGCGGAAGCTTATAACAAATCGGTTTTGCACAATTAAAA